>JASANF010002098.1:0-65167 GCA_030248245.1 Trissonchulus sp. WLG1_4 | reverse complement strand
AGTTAATATCAATAATATTGCTGATAAACAATCACAGTACTTACCAATTTTATCTACTGGGGTGGGGTGCACCAAATTACAAATCTTACAATAGTAACAATTGTAAGTGCAAAATCTGGTGATTTGTTACAGATTCATTACATAAATTCCTTACTAATCACCAGATTTATCACTCACAATTGTTACAATTGAAAGATGTGTAATTTGGTGCAACGCACCCTTGAGTGCACTTCTGATTAAATGCGAACAATGCTGCAACTCAAATCAATACTGAAAAGATATCTGACTAATCTGTAATGTTCTGTTTGTTAATGTTTTCAATCTGTTTTGAATTCTGTTTAGTTATCGCAGGCATACATCATGGCGACAATGCCCGATGTTCTGGAACAAAATAGGCGGAAAAGGTTTTAATGCTAATGAGGTGTTTATGAAAAATTGTGAATGCCCGAAAGACTGGTGTTTTTTATTCGTAATTGAAACTGGATAATTCGTATGCTGAATATTTGTTAAACGTATATGAATGTCAAACAACTAAAAATTTAGTTTTAAAAAATCTACTTGTACGTTTTACCTCCAATTTATACCAGTGTATGATTCATAACTTTGAAAAATATACCTCTACGTTTTAACTCCAATTTATACCAGTTTATGCTTTATAGTCTGCTTGTTAATATATATGACAATGACTGAATGAAAATTCTGCGAATAAAGAACATATAATGCATGAATCAATACGTTCCAGGTACATTCAAACATGCTAACTAGTTAATGTTCATTACATTAAAAGTTATTAGTTACATTCATACTATTTCATTCTTTACTAATGTTCAATAATTTTGATTCATTACCTAATTTAAAATAGAATGAAAAACTGTATGAAAACTGTACACAACCAAAGATGCAACTGTTAAATCAGCGAGCTTTGACTCCTAACATATTAACTTGTAAATTGAATTTTGAGTTAAAAAAACATTAAATGAATAATTCCCCAAAAAAATTACCAGATTTCGACTTCTGTACAAACACACATACTGAATGATAGAATAAACAATTGCTGCTTAAATATATTTAAAGTATTATACCTTTAACAAAGAAAATAATTACACTTAATTGACACTTAATTGATCAATTAAGTGTAATTAGGTAACTGTAACAAAGTAAATATTTACATTTAATTGATCAATTAAGTGTTATTATATAACTGTAACAAAGTAAATAATTACACTTAAATGATCAATTAAGCGTAATTATATAACTTGAACAAAATATATATTTACTTGAACTAATTATTTGATTTAATCGACCAGTGAAAAAATATAGACTAAAGAATCAATCATTATTGATGATTGATTAACCTTATGATTGACTGACTGATTGAACTTATTGAGTAACAATACAATTTAGTTTTTCATTTTTAATGAAATAGAAGAAGTAAAGGTTTTGTGAATCACGACAGAGTAAACTTTTTATAAATAAGATAAATATAATTTGATTAATCAATCAGTTAGAAAGTACTTGAATTAATTAAACTGTTCAACTCAAGCGAAACCTTCATTTGTATCTTTAAGAACTGTTATTTGAACAAGTTCTTCTGCAGGGTAAGAAAATTTTGTCCAGCACAATGATCGATTGGAATTCGACAACACCGAGTGTCAATATTCCAATTGAAATACAAAACGCGGCCATTATTTTTAGCATCATTGATCTTCAACAACTCTTTATTTTCTAGTGTCTCTGTTGTCTATTCGGCCGCAGCAATACAGGGAATATTTACAGAAATTACCGGGTTAATACTAATACCTCCCAAATTGTTCTTGTTACAATTAAAAACAAAAACTACTGAAATTATAAAAGAAAAATATACTTTCATATTTCACCATTTTTGAAAAAGTTCTGTAGCGCGCTTTGGAAAGCTTTGGATTGCTTTGAAGCGCTTTGAAGCGTGCCAGAGCTAAGCTTTGCGTTACTTCAAGCTGCGCTTCGCTTTGAAGCGTCAACTCGCTTTGAAAAATGTTCCCACGGTTTTCAAAGCCGAACGTTGATTTTTTTCAACGCGCATCAAAGCTCGGCAAATAGAAATTGGTTCTACTTTGCCGCGCTTTGAAGCGCTTCAGTTTTTATTTAAATACAAAAGTTTACAGTTTTCTTCACTTTTCGTAGCTTTTATGTGCATTTTTTAATGTTTTTAGGTATTTTAAGTTGTTTCAATGTTTTTAGTCGCACTTTTTTGCAGTTTTTAAACAAAAAACTCAGGGTCCTGCGACGTAGATCTTGAACGAGGTTATTATACTGCCCTTACAAGAAACGCGCTTCGTTGACTAGCCGAACAGACAAACGGTGTCGTTTTCCGTTGAGATTGCTTCAGTTTTGGATAAAGATAATTCGCCCCACTTTTGCGCGCCAAAGTATAGCAATATTTGAATTTCCAATGCTCTGCTTGGCGTTGACGCTTGGCTTTGCTTTGCAGCGTTGCATCGCTTCAAAGCTAAGCAACGCTTTGCTTTGAAACTTCATATTCAAAGCAACCATCGCTTTGTTTCTAAGCGCTGCAACACAAAGCTTGGCCTTGCTTTGGCACGCGGCAAAGCTAAGCCAGGTTTTACGAAGTATAGCACCCGCTTAAGTATGAATCGAACCTTAGGGTCTCCTTATACTTCCTTGTCCGTTTGTTCGTAGGCTGTACTGAAGTATGAGCTGCAGCTGACCCTCAACAAAACCTATGGTACGTTGTTAAATCCTACGTTGACTTTGGAAAAAACCTTAAACAAACCTTTTTTCATCAACGGCACTGCGTTTGGTTATTTTGTTAGTTATATTTCGGTTAGGGGGGGTTATGTCTAGCTCTTTGGCGTTTAACCAATCTAGTGCAACTTCTTAGTCAAGACTGTGTCTTGCGATAGACATTGACATAGACACACTATTAAATTGATCACTTAGTTTTTAAAACTTTTGATGCAACCTATCACAACCTTTGTACTTGTACTTGTACTTCAATCAGGCTAAGTTTTTGTGAGCTGATAGATAGCCTCTGAACTTAGTATTTTATTCTATAGTTCTTTTTTTACTTTTGGATTTAAACAAGCAGCTAAAAAATCAGATTGATATATTTTAATTTGATATGATATAAATTTTAATGTTATTTTGGTATGATTTTAAATTGTTAATGTTTAGTTAATCATTATCTGTCGATTAATTTTCAGTTGTTTGTAACGGTTGAATAAAAACTGTTTTGGCTTCTGTGTGTTTAAAAAACTTCTATTATTGTATACTATAATAAGACAATAGTCGTTAGAAACAGAGCATAGGTTGCTCCAGCATAGTGTAGTGTACTATCGACATAACCCCAGTAAGGTTTGCACTTTTTTCAATTATAAATCAAATTTGAAAAAGCTGCACAAACCCTACTGGAGCTATACTGGTAGTATAACTACTATTTGAAATTTAGTATATAGGCGCGACCTCTGACGAAGTGGGGTACTGTAATAGATTACTGGTTTTCAGGCGATGCAGCTGTACGCGAATTCGCTGTAGAGATTGGGAGAGTTGCAGTAGTGCTTGTGACCGGCCGCGAAAGACCGGAGAAGTTCAGCCGGCCGGTCGGCCGGCCGGACTGGCCGAATTTTTGGATAAAACCAATTGATCCAAGTTCAGAGTGTCATTTTGGCATAAACTTAGCCTGCCGGATTGTTATGCCGGCCTAATTTTGTCAGTCGGTTGAATCTGGCTGGCCGGCCGGTAAAAGCCGACCGCAGCCGGCTGGCCGGCCGGTCGAAAACACCGGCCGGCCAGCCGGATTCAACCTACTGACAAATTTAGGCCGGCATAACAATCCGGCAGGCTAAGTTTGGTATAAAATTCTGGCCGGTCACAAACACTTAGGGTCGTTTCATACTTCAATAGGGCATACGGACAAACAGACATAGGGCACACGGACAAAGCACGGTTCGTCCGTTTTTTCAACTCATATTTCTTAGGGCAAACGGACATTGGGACGTACGGACATGCGGATGTACGGGCATACGGACAAAGGTGCGATTCATATATTTGAGCCGTATGTCCGTTCGTCCGTATGCCCTACAGTTTCGGGCAGAGTTGAACTGAATTCAACTTTGCCGGACATACGGACAAAGAGCAAATATGCCGTTTAGTACGGATGAACGGACATACGACTGAAGGGCAAACGGGCACACGGCTGAACGGACGAAAGTATGAATCAAACGGCCGTTCTGCTGTTCATTTTGTCCGTTCGTCCGTTTGCCCGTATGTCCAAATGTCCGTATATAAGTATGAATCGAGCCTAAGTTGCAGGGTTGGCAGTCTCTGTGTCGGTCTCGGTCTCGGTCTCGTAAAAAACCCGAGACTAGGCTGGTCTCGGTCTCGGTCTCGGTAGGAAAACCGAGACCTGCCATAGGGTGGTCTCGGTATTTCAGATGAGGCTAGAAGTTTTCAAAATTTTTTACGATCACGAAGATTTTTTTACGATTTAAGATTCCAAATAGAATGCCAAGCATGGAATGGTCAAAACTGTCTGCTGCAGAAGAATGTCAGTTCACGGGCAAACTAACTTCAAGCTGGGTTTTTTTCGCAAAAACGTTCGCAATTGCGAAAAAAATTGCTGATTGCGAAAAATTTTCAAACCTTTTCGCAAAATTGCGAAAAAATTTTGACGCAGTGGAGGTGAACTCGTAAGGTCTATGCGCTGATTTTTGTGGTTTAGTCGGAAAACATTTGTGATACGTCCCCAGTTGACCAAGTTTGCCCTAAAAATTAAAAATTTCTCTGACTTTTGATTCCCCAAGCCCGGTCTCGTGAAACTTTGTGACTTGATGTTTCTAGTGACTGTAAATGGGACACATTTCCTTCCATGTCTTATCACACCGACTGCATGTAACACTAATAGTCAGTAGTCGGAGGTGACATAATTAAGTAACAATTCAAAATGTTAGCATTTTCAGGCCTAACTTGGTCCTTGGCCGTCGCCGGGTCTAACGAAATTTCTTTACGGCTGAGCATCGATTGTGAAAATTGTGAAAAATTACACAAAATTCTCAGGACGGCTCCATAAATTTTAATAAAAATGTCAAAATCGTTGCTTTTTGGCCAAAAATGGTGAAAACTATGTCAGTCTGTATAGGCGGGATAATGTTTTATTAACATTTAAATGTAAAGTCTACTGTGTTAAGTAACAAAAGTAAGTCTGCGAAAAAAATTTGATTTTGCGAAAAAAATTTCAAGCTTTTCGCAAAATTGCGAAAATTTGCCAGCGAAAAAAAAACCCAGACTTCAAGTTTAAACTTTGTACGTCAAGCTAGTAATTAAAGTTTGAGCTACATAGAATGGGTTGTCTGACTTAGCGATATTGCATTTGTATGTGGAACCTCTCAAGCATAACGTTAAACAGTATATAGAAATACTGACCATCATTTAACAAACAGTGCTAACTTCGTAGTTGATTTGTAACTAAAAATTTGCTGCTTTCAGCAACGTTACGAAGCGCGAATTGGGTGGCAGTTTAATTGAATTTCTTGAGCCCCAGCCTCTCAACGCATGTGAAAGCATTAAGTATCTGAAAAAACCTAGGCACAATCAAATGCTTTTTGGGCTATGGAGTGGTTGAGGCATCAAACCTTCCCCCACCTAACTGTGTCAGCTGGAGAAGCTTTTCTGGTCCGTGATGATGCTCGTATTAGCACTTCGTAGTAGCACCACTGCACCAGCACGGACGATTCTACGCTGGCACCTGAGTGAGACTGTCCTAGTGCAAACATATGTATGCAATGCACTATAAAACACACTGTGGTATGCGACGAGTGTGCGAAACTTTTAAAACATTCCAAAAGTTGACAGAATTGCGGAAAAATAATCCTATAGTCAAGCTGTCGATCACCTACTCTCATGCTTGCGGTCGTTTACAATGTTAAGTTTCTCGCAACTTCGCAAGTCATAAACTCATAAACCTAACCCGATGATCACTTTTTGTAACTTAATCACTATTTTTTCACATTTCAAAGTATCTCAAATTTTTAAAATTGAAACTTGAAAAAAGGACCCCCAAGGGCTGGTCTCGGTCTCGTAGGTCTCGTTTGGGTGGTCTCGGTTGCTTGGTCTCGGTTTCGGTCTCCGTCTCGGTCTCGGTTGCAAACCCGAGACTTGCCAACCCTGCTAAGTTGCAGACTGCAACCAGCTGTGCTGTTAAAAGTTGGGGATACTAAAACAAATGGCAGGAATCACATTGTCTACACCATTGCCACTAGTCTCACCGTCGATATCGTTGTTTCGAAATTTTTTTCCTGGAGCTCAAAAACGTAAAATTTTGCTCTTAATATTGAAGGTTTGCAATACATACTATGAAAGTCTAAAGTTCTATGAAAGATAATACCAATACAGAAAGACTGACTATTTTGCACTGCAGTGTAATTGTCCGCTTTTTTCTGTTGTGCCATACCACAACAGGTCTTTAATTTGGATGCTGGCGTTTAAACACTAGATTATGGAAGAAATTTGTCTGTATGCGTGTTAAACGTCGGCTCATGTGTATATATGCAATAAATTTGCAGTAACATGGTGATACTGTGAAAGTACTGTATGTAATTTCATTCAATTATTAATGTGTTTTTGTGAAATAGGTGACTTTAAAGGGTGACAATGAGTTAATACTTGACCAACTTAGAACAGTTGTTAGTTACTAATTTAGTACCAGGAAGCAACCCGACGGCGCTTGAAAATTATCGGAATTAGCTAGCAGTAAAGTTACAAAGCAGCGAATTTAGGGAACTATCGGTGTTAAGACTGGGGAAGTTCAGAGAATTCGTTAGCAGGTAATTTTAAAGAAGGAAACTCGGGGAAAACAATTAGGATAATGACTTTTAGAAACTCAAGCGATTAACAAAGCCCTTTAAAGTTATTCTAATTTCGATAAGAATATTTTGCAATTTTCAGTTGTAGTTTGTGTTATTAATAAAACATGAAACCTATCAAAACGTAATTAATGTTTTGAGTATAACGACACTCTCTTTATGTAACTTTTTGTATGGTAATTTATCAAGTTGTAATAAGGTTTTCTTTTGGTCACCCCCTTTCTTTCTCGTTCATAAAAACTTTCGGTGAATCCAAACTAGCAGGGCAGTATAATTAATGAGCTAATTTGAAAAGAGAAGAAATGAGTAAGTCATTAATTACACCAGTAAGCACATATATAAAGGAAAATTTGGGGAAACAACGGGGGAGTCAGTCAGTCTTGCAGTCTGGAAGTCGAACTTTGATCTGCCATTCGTATGAACAGTTTAGTCAGTCAGTCTTGCAGTCGAACTTTGAATTGCCATTCGTATGAACAGTTTAGTTAGTCAGTCTTGCAGTCTTGCAGTCGAACTTTGATTTGCCATTCGTATGAACAGTTTATTTTTTTACGCTCAAATTGAACCATCAGTAAACTTTTCACCTTTTGCCTTGCCCATTCTGTCTTCCACAAGCCATTCAACAGCCTGAACGTCAACACCTGCATCTTTTATGAAGCACTAAACGGAGTCAGTTAATGTTTTGAACGTAGTAATAGTATGTCAACTCAATTGTATGTTTACATAGATACCTGACTAATTTGAGTATTAGGGATCCGGGGAAGATCATACTGAGTTAAACAGTCAGGTGCAGTTAGGACTAGAAGGTAGATTACTTTAAGCCAATTGTTTGTGTACCGTAATATAAGGCCTAAGCACAGAGGCCGGTTCAAGTCCGGTTTGGCCTTTTGATGAACCATAACCCCTAATACAAAATATAGGAATCTGTAGAATTGGGAGGTCGCCTATTAGTTAAAGTTGTTCGTTGAAGACAAATTTACTCTGTTGCATATACGTGTCACGTGGAGTTACAGCGATAAATTACATGAATGGGTCAGGAGCTCAGTAGAACACATTTGTGCAACGCCCCTTAAACTGTTGGAAATGAGTTTTCAAAAAATACATCTCAGGGACGGAATCGAACCGTCTGTCTTCTCCTTTATAATCCATTTTGTCATCTGAATCAATTGGTTCGTACAGAAAACGGACTGATTTTATTGTGATAAGGCAAAACACTCAGACGTTCTGTAATACCCAGTAATGTACTTAGTTATAACTTAGTAACATAAATTCGGAAAATATTTATTAACGAGATGATTATTTATGCACCTAAATCTTAAACAGGCTGAAACATTGAAATTAATGGTAACTGTTTGTTTTGTAAGCTTGCTGTTTTTAATAAGTTTGGCTGTTTAGCTGTTTTTAATGAGTTTGTTTTTTAAGAAACGCTTATTCTTACAGAAAACAATTTGGTGTGAGATAATAAAATTTTTTTAAATCTTATTTCTTAAGCGCTCTGTTTTGTAAAATAAAAAGGCCTTCAACATTTTGTATACACAATTAGCTGAAACAAAAACAACCATGTAAAACCTTAGCGTACACATTTTGGAGTAAAACAATTACATGCTGCACAAAAGGTTTTAGCTGACCTACTGGTCAGCTTACTTAGGGCCTTTTCATAAAATATATTGAGATCAGATCAACTCGATTAAGAATTTATGAATGCCGATTAAGAATTAACATATTAAAAATATTAACGCGCTTTACGCTAATCTTAATCAGCGTCTTTTTCACAAATTCTTTTTTCGATTATCTCGATTAAAGCCTTAATCTGAATCGTTTTCATAAATTCACGTTGACCGTAATGTATTAACTTAGGTGCTGTATTATAATGTATAATGCTGTATAATGTATTTTATGAAAACCGATTAAGGATTAAATATTAAGCTAATCAATTTAATCTTAATCTGTTTTCATAAATTAGATTAAGCTAATCTAGATGATCGTTAGGATCAAGTGCGTATGTGTTAAACATACAAAACCTTAATCTCCGTAAATGTACGGAGATTACCTAGTTTAAGCAACAATTTACTTGCGTTTGCTGGCTAATTATAGTTAGTTGTTGATTATTAAATTGATCTTGAAATCATATATACCTATATTATTCCAACTGTTCCTAAATTTTTTATTTTTGTTCTTTCGTTTTTTATTAGCTTTAAAATTGGGTGCTATCAAAATTATGTACATTGAAATGAAAATTAATCCACTAATACTAATACAGATTTATACAGTCAGGGGTGGACGCGGGTCGTGGGTACCCGCGCGTTGGTTTGGGCTGGCTTGGTAAAATTTAGCCGTGGGTCGACCTGCGGGTGACCACTTCGGGCTGCGCGGGTCATCGAAAATTTTTTCGACCCGCAAAATATAAAAAAAATTAGTGCTTTTTTCTGTTTTACAGAAATACTTATTAGTGCCGAATGATGCCATTCGATCAAAACTCCGGAGTGAATGACGATTGGCTGCAACTTAGATTATTAAATAAGTGTTAGAGGCCTGTAAGCTGCATTACGGCCCATGGCTCAGCCCAGCCCGGCCGAACGCTGACGGGCCAAGGCGCGTATTTACAAAATCTACCATGTAGCTGCACTATGCCAAATTCTACCCGATTTTTGCACCACCGTTTACAAAATCTACCACGTAGATGCACTATCCTGCTAGCTGCCAAAATCTACCCGATTTTTGCATTTTTGTACGACAAAATCTACCATATATAAGCACTATGCACAGTACGTACGAATTACTCAGTTTCAAATTTGATTAAAATTCAAATTTTTTGAGGGCTAAGATGCCAATATAGTAAATTTTTACACTAAATTGTACTTTTTAAATATTTTAACGATATGCAAGATGTTTTTCAATATTCCACTTTTGCTTTCAGATTTTGCATAATACTTTGACATGAATAAGGCACTATGCACATTGGACATTACGTACGATAAGAGTACATAAGAGTACATACATAATATAATAGTGCATAATATTTATAAGAGCCGGCACAGTCTGATCCAAATATCTGGCCCTGATCTCGTTTCTCTCTAATGCAAATGGTAACCAAAAAATTAGCAGCATATAAACACAAAGCATATAATAATAGCGTGCTGAAATTTTCCAGCGGGCACAAGTTATTATATACAGCGTTATATGCGCTAATCAAGTTAATATTGTTAATCGCGCTAATATTTTTGATCTTGAGCCAGTTAATATTGCTAATCTTGATCGCGCTAATATTTGAATTTATGAAAACCGATTAACAAGCGCTAATCGAGTTGAGCTGATCGTGGTGATCTAATCTCGCTAATATATTTTGTGAAAAGGCCCTTAGAAGTAATGCTTCTGCGTGAAAGTTTTGCCGCAGACTGTGCTTGTTCTTGTAAGGTTGAATTCCACCTTATAAAATGTTGTTGTACTGAGAGTCAGAGTGGCTGGTTTGGATGATCGTAAGTAAAGTTTTCAGCTTGCCTGGATTTTTAGATAAGGTTGGATTATATTATATTACAAAACTTACTAAACAAGTTAAAGAAAACCATCAGCTTAATTTTAGATCGAACCCCTTTCTAAACTACCACAGGACTAACGGATTCAACACATACGCTAAAATATTATCCAACATAACTAACTTGATTTATGCTAACTGACAGTAGAGTCCTTTTAAACTCGAAAATTTTGGAACGGCATTTCAATGCATAATTCTGAAATCGTTAAAGCGTGTCCTGCTAATGACTTTTAAAGTTATATCGTTTTTGTAAAACTGTGTCGGGTAGTAACAGGATGCAAACTTTAAAAGTTTTGCAAGAAAGTAATCTCAAGTCAAACGTTAAAATCTACATACATCACAAACAGGATGCATACTTTTTCAAAAAACAGTTCGTAATTGCTGGGTAGCACTTTCATTACAAACAGGACAAACTTTTTTAAAATCAAGATCGCAATTACAACTAAGAAGAGGGTATACACACACCCTAAATGCAAAAAACAATCTACAGATGCAAAGCTTCGTCATAAAGCAATTTTCTTAGCTATTTCTCCGCAAGGCACTTCGGGGGTGAATGATTCACAGAAAAGTTTTAACAATTTTAGTCATCGTGCTCCCCAGGAAATTTTTGAATACTTAACGCTCGAATAATTACAGGAAATTTTTAATTTAACAAATTTGTCAATTAATTTTAATGAAACGTTTAACAGTGCCTTAAGGTATATGTTGTTAGAGTATATACTGGAATTTCAAAATAATTTTTAGTTTCAGTTTAGTTTAATTTAGTTTTAAGCTCACTTTGCCATCTTCCCGTCCGTCCGTCAGCTTCAGTTAGTTATCTTAAGTGGTCTCTTGGTCGTCGTCGTGTCACGCTGCAACATGGATGGACTGGTATGTCTTACATAGTATAGTTATACACATTCTTACTAAAAATTTTTACGCGGCCGGTCGGGGGCCGCGTATACACTATATTCAGAATGTGAGAGTCCTACGTTAATGTGGGTAGGTCGAATTTTTAGCGTAAATTAACACTAGAAAGAAGGGCAGGTACCTGTCAGTTCTGCCATACATCATGCAACAACATGATAGTTCAACTTTTTATTTACTAAATATGGAATGAAAATTTGGAAAACAAGCTCATGAATTTTTGCAGAAGCTTTATTTAAGTAACTCAAATAAAAAATGTAAAATTTCGACTCATGTTTATAAAACAAGCTCCAGACTGATAAAATAAACTACAGACTTACTGGAATTTATAACTGAGTGCTAATTTGATGTCATTATTGAATTCAAAAGATATCGTTTACTTTTTCCTGTCGGCATCACAATGCCGACAGGTCTTTACGCTGCTTCTTTCAGCGTACTTGGCGTGCGTTTGACATTTTGATTAATGGTCAGTCGAACTTTTGTTATTCTAGCCGGCGTAGTTGTCAAATTTTGAAACAAAGTTTGATTTGCTAGATATACATACGTACGTCCAGTGGCGTAGCCAAGAAAAAATTTCGCGGGGGGAATGATTTTCTATTTTTTGAAAGATGTTGAAATGCTCTTATATAATTGAAATTTTAACGCAAAAAAGACACATCATATTTCGTTCAAAAACAAGCTAATTTTTTGATCAAAGTGGCACTGAAAGTGAAATTGGAATTTAAAACACCAAAATTTTAAAACGAATGGGCCGGAAAAGGTCCAGAAGCTAACAAGTTTGAAAACATTAAGAAGACTTTTGATAATGAGCTGCAAATTCACAAAATTGTCAAAGTTTTGCTACAATAAAACAAATAAACGATACACTAAACTTATTGGGGCTCACGGTACCCGGCCCTTCATACGGTTAAGAGGTTACCAAGGTATGGGTAAAAGTATCCGTGGGCGGGACCCCCCACAGTTTGGGTCCAAGAATATTACCACTGAAAAAAAATGACACACGAGGTTACCTAACGGGAAAACTCATAATAAAAAGAACCACGAAAACGAATGGGTCGCCTCTGAACCCCAACAACTTAATTAAACAGTATTAGACGTACCAAGGTAAATAGTGAGGCGACAGGCATAACCTTTGCGAAAGTGATGAAGGCAGCAGAAAATTTTGCATAAGATTGCTGCTTGTTTAGTTTGTATTAATATTCACAATATGTTGACTTTTGCATTGCTAATTATCCACTTTCAAATTAAGGACTTGGACTTTCTAACAGTCAGAATTTCGTTTTAAAGTCAGTGCTCATGACTATTTCCGTCCATTTAGTGCTACATTTTTGCCGATTTTATTGTTTAAAGAATTTGTTCCTGGTCATCAGGTCCTTTTAGCGCAAATTACTTGCGTTCAAAATAGATATGATTTTAATCTTACAATAAAACGACTATTATTTACAACTTGAATGGGTTGATTTTCACCCTAGCATTTTTAATCCATTTCTTAAGTTTTTGTTTCACCCTAGCACTAGTTTCAGCCTAACACTAGTACGATTCACCATAGCACTAACTCGTTGGGTCTCATAAGACCCAAAATAATTGCCTGACCGTCTCATTTTATAAAACGTCTCATTTTATAAGTTATCAAATATTAATCCCTTAATTACCTTCGTGTCCGCTCTAGCCCAATAGAGTTTATAGTTTAGAGTCCAGAGTGTAAGTTGTCATAAATGGGGGTGGCAGTATTTTAAATTTACATTTTCAATTACGACATTATAAAATTATATATAAGTCAAATGCACGAGAATTTGTTTCAGTTGTTGAATCCTTAACTAACAGTTGATATCATATTTAATTAATTATGTGGTAGGATTTTGAAGTTTACGTTTGTGATGCTCACTTGGCAACAAAAATTAGAAATATTGATGTAGGTGTGGGTGTCTGGGCAGGGGGGAATTGTACCCAGATTTGTACCCAGTACAAAAATACAGAAAAGTGTAGGTACACTACTTTACTGGTATAAATAAATCAGTATTAAAATCAGCATAAATCTACAGTAACTGTAGGGACTAAAGGTCACTAGGGTTTATTAAAAACAACAAGGTTCATTGTTTGCCTCCACTGTTAACACTAATTTTGGTCACCTTGCACAGAAAGGATATGCCGCCGTTTTATAAAATGAGACGGCATTTTATAAAATGAGACAGCTCCATAATCAGACAAAATTTTGGCCTCGGATTAAGATTTTATAAAATGAGACGTTTGATAAAATGAGACCCAATCCACTAACTAGATTCACCCTAGCACTAATTTTCCCTCCAGCGCATTTGTAGTAGTCTCATTTTTAAAACTATTACGTATAAATTAACAGCTTCACCCTGAATTATTTATGCATTAGGGTTGCTAATCAGGGTTGGCGTGATAGCGCCAAACCCTAGAATAGGACCCACACACCATATTGCGAAACTTTAAAAAGAAATTTTTTAATAACTAAAAATTTTTGCAAGCAAATCTGTTTTAATTTGGTTTGTGTACTTGCCTGGAGGACGGCTATATGCTGACGAAATTTCAGCTGAATCGGACGAATATTTCCTGAGATATGAAAAATCGATCCCCGCAAACTCGGATTTTTCCGTCTTTTTTTTCCCGGTCGCAAATCTCAAGAAATACACATTGCGGGGCCCTTTTTTGTGCTATTTATATTCAATCAGATTGGGAATAGAGGCATTAGCAAAATGGTGTTCTAGGCTTTGGCCGTTTTGGCTCTGATGGGAGGCGGGAAACCCCTTTTTTGGGCCTCGAAAAATGGCTAAGTCAAAAATAAACTCGAGCCGACTTTTGAGAAGTCACGCAAACAGCCCAAGTCTGATCTCTTGCATGCATGGTAGTGTAGTGGGGTTGTTGTAGTGCATCTGCTATTTTGGAATCGATCGTGTTACTATGGCACTAGGTAGGAGGCTCGGAAGGTAATTTACGTGTATTAGGGGGGTAGTCTACGTATGGGCAGTGCAGCCAAAACGGTTATAGATAGAGGTCTGTCATTTCGTATGCGAATATAAACCCCTATACTGTGCATTGCAACGTGCTATTAATTTTGCTGCCAGATTTATCTAGTAGTCAATTAGCTGTAGAAATTGGGAGAGCTGCAGACTGCAACCAGCTGTGCTGTTAAAAGTTGGGAATACTAAAACTAATGGCAGGAATCACATTGTTTACACCATTGCCACTCGTCTCACCGTAAAACTAAATGATAAAATTCTCCAAAATTTTTCAAAAATCATCAAACATTATTGTCCACAAATCAAATTTTTAGAAATCTAAGAAATTATCTATTTGTAGAATCAGATTTGGCGACATAAAATTTATTCAACTTAAGAATAATTACTCACACAAAACAGAAATTGAACAGCTTTTTTACAAAACTACACGTATTACGTACGTCTAAATCAAAACAAGCAAACTTCTAGCACTTATCCACGTTACATTACTTGTAACACGTCTTAACTGCTTTCAAGACTTACACAGTGTATGTTAGTGTACCATAGTTACGTTGCATGTAACTAGCCTTACATTGTGTGTAAGGGTACCCATGTTACATTGATTGTAACACGGCCTACATTACTTGTAAGCCTCACATCACTTGTAAGATAACTTCCTTACATTGCATAAGCAAATCAAACAAAATCTAAAAACTCCGAACAAAATATCGTGCTGTGTAGTTTTATAAACAAATAAAAAACAACAACACCAAACAAAATGACAGTCCGGCAGAAATCAATTGTAGGGTCGCCCACTTCGCAATCGTGAGCTAGAACAATAATATTTGTATACTTTACTTTTAAAATTAGACTGGACAGTTAATAGTACGCACGTATATAATTACATTACACACACATTAATTATATTAGACAAGCTATGTATAATTAATGTTTGTAAATATACAAACTTTTAATGCAATGTAACTATTGAAATTCTGAATGCTAATTAAATTTATATTACGTACATACATCATACAAATGCAATTCTAAAAATCACTAAGATTGGTACCATTTTAGTTGTAGTAGTACTAATAATAATAATAAAAGTAAATACAAGAAAACATCTAAATTTAGTTCTAAACCATGTTCATTAAGTTAATCAAAACTAATAATTATATTAACCATAGTGTTATGGTTAGACGTGCGCATCCTGTCCAGCTTCATCCTCGTTTCGTCTGAAAAAAAGTAATAACTAAACATACACAGGAATTTAATTTCGTCTGTGGTCGGACAATAGACAGGCGTGTCTATATCATCTGGTACATCATCATATAAAGGAATTTCGGCATACTCTGGCTGATCCTGTTCCTGTTAATCCTGTGGTTGCTGTTCTTGCTGCGGCTGCTGTTCTGGTTCCACACTCAAATGTAAAAAATTGTGCATTTCGACATAAGGTGTCATTTGCCGCCGTAAAGTCCGAATTAGCAGACAAGTCCTGTAATGATCAATACACTTTGCTCAAACCACCTAAATTGCACTATTGATAAATAAACTGTACACTGTGCTCAAACCAGCTAAACTGCACTATTGATCAATAAACTGTGCTCAAACCAACTAAATTACACTATATGTCTCAAATGTATCTTGTATTTCAAAACATACAAAGACGCCTCTCGAAATTTTCCCTTAGTATTCGCTAGCTTTTCATTGTACACAGGTAACACTTGAATTCTATACTAGCTACAAGGTAATTGGTAATCAATGAAATACTTTTCTTCTATACAATACGCAAAAAAACTACAAAAAATTTTCAAAGTCGACAAACATAAATAAAATTTGAACTATTAACGAATGAGTTTTGTGAGTATAAAAACAAAACAAAAATTAAATACCGTGCAACGACTACTATCAAAACCCTCGAAACCAGACATGCAATTGCCGCAATCACCACAAGTCTACAAACGAAAAAATTTAACGTAAAATTAAACTGTGAAAATAGTTTGTCGTCAAATGACAAGAAAATATTTTCAAAGAACTAATTGCACAAGACACTCATTAAATTGGTGCCATTTCGAAAACAATAAAGCAGTGTATAATTTGAATTAAAAACATTTTACAAAAAGTATGATCAAAAATTTGAATTAAAAATGAAATTTTAATTAATTTATATAAATTTTTGTAACGATGAATACAGCTAAGATTTAAACCATAAGTTATTTTAAAAGCATAATTCATTATCAATTAAGAGAGATTAAAGATTGAAAAGTAAAACCTGTAGTTTGTACATTTTCAGTTTATAACATTTTAAAAACTTGATAAATATTCTGCAAGTCTGCAGATTCTGACTCAAAGACTCTATACCTATATATGATACATATATATGTGCTATTATAATCCTACAAAGTATCGGTTAACAGATATGTATAACTTATAGGTATAGTTAAAATTATAGAGTAGTCTTCCTGGCAGGGCTTGGACTAGTGCTCAACGTAAAGCCACACTGCATGTGGCAAGGCTCCTCCAGGTACACAATTTGCAAATGTGTACAGCAGAAAAAAGTACAATCAGATACCCCGCACGACTGGGTAGAAGAGTCGAAACCATATACGCTCTGCAACTGTAGAAATGCTTTCGACAGTGCCTCACACGGATACGCACAAGGGGTCGCCCGCCAGAATTAACTCGCTAGCATCGCAAGCTACAACTGGCAGTGGCGGACCGTCACACGAGGCTTTGTCGCTGTCACAAACACATACCTAAAAACGAAAATTCAATTCCAGTTCGCTTTATTCGTTAATCTGTCTTCGTACCTAGGCTAATACGTATACGTATCTTTGCAAACATAGGTATCCTAAACTAATTACAAATGCACATGGACAGAGATCAGCGGTATCCACCACACCCATGTGGGTGGGTAGACACCCTTCTTGACGTCTGACCATTGCCAATGTTTAGGTTTGCTCGACCAAAAAAAGCAAAGATTTCATTGTCACAACCCTCTTTCAATAATTCTCCCATACATTGCCGGTGCAATCAAAATAGCATTATAGGTACATAATCAATAGCAAAGTTCATTATGTGAAATATTCTATTCCAACTTATCATACTGTAAAAGGACAGGTTGCGGTTGGTACGAACAAGCTTGGCCATTATCAAAATAAACATTTTAGGTACTTAATTTAACATCTTAGGTTCTTATGCACAGTGAATTCTCATGGTAAATTTGAAATCGAAGCACTTCTCTTGTTTACCTTTTTATTTTTTTAAATAAAGTTAGCATTCAAAAAATATCGTGAGCTGTCATGGAGCTGTACCAGACTTAAAAATTAGTGATATCATCAACATAAACAATATTTCCAAATTCGTTTGAAACGGATAATATCCAATAATCTACGTAAAGCAATCATAACATCAAAAAATTTATACAAAGAACTTGTACTAAACCGTATACATCAAGACTAACCAAAATAAGCACCCATTTGCAAGTTCAACCAAACTATAATTTGTAAAATACCGATAAACCTAGAATTTGTTGTTATCTGTAATTAAAGGAATACGTAAATATTTGTTGCAAACAAAAATAACATTATCTTGGAAAGTAGATTAAAAAGTATCATTATAAATAGTCATGCACAATTAGTCCGCCAGTTAGTTGGACGGACAAGTTCTGGTTTCTATCATCATACGTTTTACTTCATCATTGCTAGTCATTCTCCTTCGATACACTGAGCGATCACCGAGGTAAGAAGGTTCTATTGACACGATACAACTGTTTCAAAACTTTTTAACTTCAAACTTTTTAAATTAAATTGTGTATTATCGAATAGTACGAGACAAAAACCAGCCGGCCTTGAAAGTTTAGAAGGGCCGCTGGCCCTTGAAAAGCTTGTATCTCAAAAAGAATAGATTTAGTTTCAACATTTTATTCAGTAGTATTCAAAGCGTTTCTAGATATGTCTGCTTTTGAGTCATAGAAAACACTTTGAATACTACTGAATAAAATGTTGAAACTAAAACTATCCTAGTTTAATAAAATAAAATACTTACCAGTCAGATATAAAAACAAAATGAAATAAAAGGGCCGGCTGGCTTGCGGCAGAAAAAAAGTGAGCCGGCCTTACCTCCAATGCAAAAGACGCAGAAATTTAAAAGTGTAGTTAAAGGGCCGACCAGCCTGCAACAAAAAGAGGCCGGCCGGCCCTGACAAAACTGATAACAAATGAAAACCAGGGTCGGTTGGGCATACAAAGCCCGAACCGACCCTGGGAATGTAAATAAAAACTGGGCTGGGTAAATAGAAGTAAATTACCACCACCTCGATAGGAAATGAATTAATTCGAATTTAAAGGCGTCCACTAGGCGTGGAAACGAAACCGCCCAATGTTTATTTTTGCCTTTTAGGGCGAAGCCGATTTTCGGCTTATCTTTTGAGAGATTAGATAGGAAATTGCAATTAGCAATGCAAATATTTTTTATTTGCATTGCTATTGCAAAACTTTCAAATTTTTTAAATTTATTTTTAATTTATTAATTTTTTTAAAACATTAGGTTTTTTTGATAGGATAATTTTCAGGTAGGATTTTTACAGTTTGAATTGATAGATAGGTGGGAGGCATAGTGACGCCTGCACGCAGAGGACACAAAAAGTCCTCGGGTCCTCCTGTTAAGCTTTTGTTTTAAAACAAAAGCGAACTGAAGGCCACATTTTATTCAAATTTAAGATCAAACTTAAATATAAACAGTCATAAATGAAACTAAAAAACTTTTAATATTATATTTCCATGTACAGTACACAATCACATATTCATTTAAATTTCTTCGTTTTCATAGACTGACGACTTTCTGAAACAAAAAACATTAAACAGTTCACACTTTAAATAGGCGGGAGGCATGACGGCGCCTACACGAAGGGGATACACATAAAAAAGTCCCCGGTTCCTACTGTTACGCTTTTGGCAATGTCAAAAGTCAACTGAAGGCCGTCTTTTTTTTAGAAAAACGGTAAGTTTACTACCAATTTTCTTATTAAAAACGATTATTACATTTTATTATAAAAAATTTGTGCACACAAACACTTATTGTTTACTTTGGATGGTAAGTTTTGGGTACCTTAAACCTTAAACCTTGAACATTATTAAACTTTGAAACCTTTTTCGTTTGCTGGGAGGGTCCACCTAAAGACGTTAATTTGTAGATAGTTTTTCGGCTGCAGGGAGGGTCCAAATAAAGACGTTACCTACTACTGTTACTTTAACATTAAAGTTATTTAAAAAAGTTATATAAAAGTCATTGATTTTGGGCTTACTTTAACTTTAACTTAAATTAGCACCGGAGCCTTACTTTAACTGTAAGTTTAACTTAAATTGAAGCCATGGCTTTACTTTAACTTTAACTTAAATGAAAATGGTTTAACTTTTTTGCCCTAATAGAAATCACAAAAACCTCGAAAACTCAACTACCACCTTAAAACACAAAATGCGGTTGAAACTCATACTTTGACAAAATACACTGTATTATGCAATTTTGAACAATCCAATCTCAGAGAATTGCATTTCTGAACAATTTGTTTTAGTTACTAATTATGTGACTATAATTTTTTACTTACTGGTGCACTGATGGTTAATCAGTGTTTTACTGATGTTTCATCAGTAAGTTACTGATGATTTTTCAGTAAACTGCAGATAGAATAAACAGTAAAAATTTTTGATAAAAATTTACTGATGACTAAGTTAAAGTTTACTGATTACTGATTACTGAAAAAACACGTAAAAATACACCTGTGAAATTCTTCGTCATAACAAAATTTTACGCAGTCATTTTTTTATAAAATTTTGCACACAAACAGATATACATATAAATTGCATTTAAGCTAGCAACCTGCAATTTTTTCAAAAACTTGCAGTAGACATGAAGAATGAACGATACAATGAATGAAGAATGAATTTTGCCGCCAGTGTGCTTTTGTACTATACTACATATTTGTATAGTAAACTTTGACTTCTGTCAAATTTTTTTCTTAGGTTTTGGTGTAACCCCTGTTTCCGAAGCGCCCCCTTAAGGTAGCGCTCAGCAACAAAACTCATATTCGGCGCCCAGTTCATGCAATAAATACCACTTTAATTGTACATCAAAGAGACATCAAAAAACCTAATTAGAGTACAGTTCAGCACTTTAATGTGAACGTGTCAAATTTTATGACCATGTCGAATTTCCAATTCACACTTTTCACCTAGCTCAGCGAAACTTTAACCGATTTTGACAATCTTGATATCGATAGAAAGATCTTTCAAAAATCTAGACGTGATTGATTTTCTATTTTTGATTTTTAGTTTTGATTTTGCAAAAAAACGATTTTTCAAAAACCAGTTGTGTTTGAGCGACTGCAAAAAGTGCTGCGAGATACAATTTGAAAATCGAAAAACTTTCACGTCTCCGTTTATATTCATTCTTTCATTGTGCAAATTTTCAACTCGATCGCAGTCGGCAGCTGGGACCCAGGTTAAAAAAAGTAGTTGATTTCGCTACGCAAAAATGTAAGGTTTGCCCACACGTTTCACTTTTTTAAAAATCAGACCTTTCCTAGGTCTGCATATTTCCGTTGAAAAAGTTACCAAAAGCCATACTCAGCCATTAGCCATTTTTTAGCCAATAGCCAATTTTTTAAGAAATTAAATCGAAAATTTGACATTTTCGAAGATTTATCAGCTCTTTAGGTTTTTTATTTTTTATTTACTATTTTAAAGGCTAAATAACTCAGCAAAGCTTCAACGTATTCTTATGTTTAATACATCAATGTAAAGCTAAGAAACCGCGTATTTCAGTGATGAGTAATCATTTTATATTGAAATAAAAAATTTTATGCTACGGCTACAAAATTGTCCAAAAAATTAAAATTTTTTTATCACAATATGCACATCAAATGAAAGCTATTTTCATTCTGAACAACTTTCTTTAAAACAAAAACGGTCTTTACGGTTAAAAACGTCGCTGAAAAAATTAAGCGCCAAAGTTGGTTCCCCAGAGCCCCACCTTAATTTTTCGACACTCTCGGGCTAATTTGCTAAAATTTTCACCGATACAGTCGTAATATCAGTTTGAAGTTTGATCATCATAACGTAACTTATAATAATATGTTTACTTCAGCTTTGTTTCCAAAATATTTTGCTCATTTATACCAGAAAATTTTACTTTTTTAAACTATAAAATAGGCGAAATATGCATCGTTAACCTGAGCTCACATATCAACTGTTATTGTTTCTTTTTGCATAGACAATAAATTAATTACATTTTTCGACAAAAAAATAGCCATTTTTAGTTAAAAGGTGCAATTTTTAATAATGAAGAATACCATTAAGGTGGTAGTGTCGCCAAAGCAGTTTTGCTCATAGGCTGCAAAATGACTTTTTGATTTGAAATTGTACGTTCACTGAGAAACTACTGAAATGCCATATGGTGTCAAATAAATACTGCCAGACACTAGACTACCAATATCTACCAATATTTTTAACAAATCACCATTTGTGAGCCAGACATAACACAATAGAGACATCAAAGTTCGAAAAATCAAGCCAGATCTCAGATTGGCCAGCTTCTGAAGTACATGTAATGTTTTGATGCACCATTTTTTGCCACAAATAAGAAAAATAAAAAATGAAGCTTCGTTTTTCTTTTGATTTCAAAATAAGTGTCTAAATTTTTTACAATTTATCATTATTGCTGTGAGTACCTTACAGGTTACGCACAGTTTCACAGTTCAAACAGGCATTACTCCACAACGACTCAAGCAATTTGCACCAAATTTTGTGTGCATAAACTAGAGTATATGTGCTTTTACTTTGTGTAAAAAATCTAAACAAAAAGTTTTTTAATTGTGACGAAATTATCGAATGTGAATAGGTTTTCAAAACGTCATTTTTCCGACTTTGCGACTTCACTGCTAACTGTATGCTGCATCAATTTTTCTGAAACTTGGCAAAAATATTTGCCTTGAAACATATTTTTAGAATATATAAAGAACAATAACCTATCTTTCACTGAAAAAGTTTTATAGTCGCGCAAAATCGACTGCTTTCGCGACACTACCCCCTTAAAACGAATTGAAAACGTCACTGGTGCTCAGCATCACGCTGGCGCTGACAGCCAATTTCGGTTCAAAGGTGCAGCTTCATTTATGATTCCACGGTAGCAAGTATCCTTTTATTTTATGCAAGCAACTAAGACTAAGTCTTTCCTAACCCATCTACTAAGCCCGTATTCACATACTAAGTGTTATTCACATACTAACGCTAAGGGTTAATGTTAGTGTTAGCGCTTGTTAATGTTTAGCATGTTAGAAGTTTAAGTTTGTGAATAACACTTAGCGCTTATAAGCGCTAACACTAAGTGTAAACACTAAGTTTAAGCGTTAGTGTTAGTATGTGAATACGGGCCTAAGCCTTTCCTAACCCATTTACTAAGCCTGAGGCCCGTATTCACATACTAAGTGCTATTCACATACTAACGCTAAGCGTTTGCTAAGTGTTAGCGCTTATTTTGCACTGAACTATTATTCACAAAATAAACGCTTAAACGTTAGTGTTACACTTTACGTAGCGTTTAGCGAATTTTACGTGTTTAATTTTGGCTTTGGCTTGGAGTGCGCTGTGGATTCAAAATTCGCTATTTTTTGGCATTTATATACTGGTATTTTTGCATACAATTGTAGGTTTATTTAAATTACAGTTTTTTTACTATTATTTACATAATTTTCTCCAACGAAAAATGCGTAAAAATTTATTTTCAAACGCTTTGATTCTAGAAAAATGAAAAATCGGCGCTATAGGTTTAAGCTTTTAAAAAATATGAAGGGGTTTTTGAAGAAAAATTACTTTGATATGCTATACTCAAAAATGTAAAAAAACGAATTTTAACAACAAAAAGCATTTTTTATTTTTAACGATTAACCCTTTCATGCCTGGACGAGCTATATGGCACCAACGGTATCAATACCCTATCCGGGTCTTGTGCAGTTTGTTCCAATTAGTGTTCGGATCTGTTCCACTGGAACCGACTAGAACCGGAACCGGAACCGGAACCGGAACCGAAGGTGTTAGTAGAACCGGAACCGGAACCGGAACCGGAACCGGAACCGATGCAATTTTGGAACCGATACCAGTTTTCAATTCTCTGTGAAAACTCAATTTTTTGTTCGACAGTAAACGTAAGTTTATATTTTTGATACGTCTCTAATTGACCAAATTAGGCCTAAAATGCAAAATTTTCTCCCCAGTTTTTTTCCTGCTGCGCCACAGAAGGTTTTGTGTGTGCGTTTGTGTACGTTTTGACTCATGTAATTGTGCGGGTGTATGTGAACGTGAGTGTGTGCACCAAATATGTCTGTGCTGCTGCTGTGTTGGTATGTGTGGTTGACTGCATTTATTGTCTGCTGTACATACATACGTATCTGGGTTTGCTATTGGTAGACTTTGCGAACTATATTAGACTAAAGAATAGTAATCAGCCTTGCAATTTTTATCGCAAATTGTTTACAAAGTATCACACATTGTTCACATTTTAGTACTCACTACTATCTCACAGTTTCACACAATATACAGGGACCGCTCAAGCTTAACGGTACGCTAAACAGCGAACACATAGAAAACCAAATCTCACAGCTGTGGATGCGATAATAGATGCACACAAATTCGGTCATTCTGTCTGCTATGAGTGTTTGCAGCGCAGCAGGTTTTTCATTTCACGGAGTGATAATGTAAGTTTGATATGTCCACGCCCATTTTGCATTGGGCTTTGCTTGTTCTGGTGGCTGCCGAGTGCCGTCCCAGACCCCCGCAACTTTCTGCCATAGTGTGCCTTGCTTTCAACTGTATGAATGCATATATACAGTATGTATGTACTAGTTACTTGTGTTACCATAGATTAGAAACACCAGTTACTTGTGTACTATAGATTTGCGTAATTCATTGTTTACTCCATAGTTTTAAGGTTTTGTTGTAGTAAAAATACAATATTTAGTAAATTTACGGTTTGTAATGTCATAACTTCGTAAAAGTTGCCGATTTCTCAGCATTCGGACCCTCACCGGACCGACAGCTATGTAGTTTTCAATGTTTTGAGCTGTTATTTTGATCATGCTCTTAGTAAAAAATACTTTTTAAACATTCCTTTTGAACGCATTCCTAATAAGTGTAGTTTATTGCGTGAAAATGGCAATTTTTAGTTTTAACACGTTTCACAAAATCTAGAAGTAATTCTCGTGAAATTTTTTTGCCGCGCCACTGAATATTTCCGAATATATCGTTCCGTCGCGGCTATTGCTCGCTGTGGCTATTCTGGCGATTTTTATATGACCAAGGTTTGACTGAAGAAATTTGGCTATAGCTGGCCAACGGCTATTTTTCAATTGATCCGCGACCGCTAAAAGAACCTTATTTAGGTACACTATTTTGAACCAACTAGCCTGCTATAATAGCTGCTGCTGTATTTTGGAAACATTTCAGAAAGTTTTGCCTTGGTTTAAACAGTTGCAACTAAGTTATTGCCAAGAGTACATAATTGGGAAGAGTGTGACACTCTTCTCCAATCGGCCTGAACGATGCTCTGGCCGAAATATCCCTTCTACGCCTTTATGTTTACGACATGTCTTGACTCTAGGGGGGGACTCCCCCCTCCTCAAATCCTGTTTTGATTAGTGGTACCCCTTTCGAAAGTGGTACCCCTTTCGTTTCAGCAGACGACCATCATGAACTGCATGGTGAGCTGGTAGTGTGCTAAAACGAGGGGGGCACCCCCTCTCCCCAAAAATCAAGATACTTCCCTGGTTTGAGGGGGTCCCCCCCTGGAATCAAGACGTTCTTTATTCGAGGGGGGGTCACCACTCTGAAATCAAAGCGTAAAACTGCTATTTCGACCGGAGCATCGTGCCGGCCGATTAACTAGGATAAGGAAGAGTGTCATACTCTTCCCTATTTTTTGTTATATATTTATTACCTAGAAATCCGTTTTTAAAAGTAACTGACTTTTTATGTTTATCCATTCAAAATTTTGTTGAATAACAAATTTGGTACAAATATTAGTCACTGTTTTTGATCGTCGATCATTATGAATCTACTTTGTTGAGCCTTGCCAGATGACTGTAAGTGGTATTATTTTTACGCAGCGGCCTCAGCCGTCGCGTATATACTATACTGCAAACGTGGGTATCAAATCAAGTGCATACAAATGTACCTATTTTAGTGTTCAACTGCTGGCAGGTCAGCAAATAACACTGTTTGTTTAAGCATGTGTGCCTAGATTAGAGTTGGACGCGGGGCGGATCATTTTGCTGCCATGGGGCGAAGCACCTCGCAGGTTTTTATTCGAAGAATATTCTAAGAATATCCTCAGCACTGCAAGTACGTCACAAAACAATCTATCTAAAATAGTGTAAACCTTACTCACAAAACTAAAGTAAGTTTAACCTTACTCACAAAACGTGCTTGTTTAAATCTTGCACCTATGTAGGTCTGTGCACGGTTAAACAGAACGGGCCATATACAGGTGTGACTGATCAAATCGACAATAGTTTAGCAGGGATTTGGTTTGATTTGGTTTGATTTTTGAAGTGAAATAAATTTGATGTATATTAAGACTACTCAGATGAACATCCAAAATTGTAAACAGCCTATTGAAAAAAAAATTGTGCTTAGTAACTATACTATAAAAATAACTAGTGGAACCGGAACCGGAACCGGAACCGACAGGGTGGAACCGGAACCGATTTAGAACCGGAACCGGAACCGATTTTGCCGAGTGGAACCGGAACCGGAACCGATTTGAAAATTCGGAACCGATCCGAACACTAGTTCCAATCAGCTAATCCTCGAACCTTTTTTTTACCAATCGTAGATCTTTGTATATAGCTGCCCTTTTTTTTTTTCCTTTTTCAAAAAGGTGAAAAAAAAACTATTCTTTTGTGTGGAATGTGGAAAATTTTCTTTTTTTTTTCCCAAAAGTAGTATTTATTTTATGGCCACATTATGGTAATGAATCGCAACTCTGGCAGCGAGCTTTTTGTGCATCAGATACAGCGGATATTGTAGTTTATGTCTGGCATTCAACTATGGAAAGCGTACGGTCGCTGTGTTAATACTCTAGGGTGAGGTACATATTGTGCCTGAGCGATGGCGCAAATTTCACAAACTTTCACCTTTGAGCGCTTATAACTCAAAATCGGTGCGTTGGACCCTTAATCGACTCCCTTAATTGACTCATTATGTTTTGTTCACCATTCATTTCTCTGTCGAATGGCGGTTTTGCGATCTCTCTACGACGCTCGTAGCTCGAGCAATGGCCAAAAAACTAGAGGGTGTCAGAGTCCAGCTGCCTTGGCAGGGAAAGTCCCGGCATGAAAGGGTTAACCAGGGTATCGTTGTGTAGGTTGGTGAGGGGTGTTTTGGGGGTGTTGGTTTATTGGTTTTTGGGGTGGGGGGGGGTTTTGTGTGGGGGGGGGGGGGGTGTTTTTTGGGGCCGTGGGGGGGGTGGGGGGGGTGGGGGGGGGGGGGGGTGCGCCCCTGGCGGAGTGAAGCAGATCTTGGTTATAGTCTCTAGATGGCCATTTGGCAGTGAGGTGTGTGTGGGGGGGGGGGGGGGGGGGTGTCCCATGAGAATTTTTCAGAATTTTTCAATTCCGATCAACTCATTTTTGGGGTAGGGTGGGGGTGGTGGCTTGTTCGTTTTCTGCCGACCAAAAATTTTTGCCCCAATGTTTTGGGTCAATTTGTCTTTTTACGCATGTTGGGGGGGGGGGGGGGGGGGGGGGGGGGTGTGGGGGGGGGGGTGGGGGTGTGGGGGGGGGGGGGGGTGGGGGGGGGGGGGGTGTGTGTGTTTTTTTTGTTTGTTGTGCTTGTTTTCAGTTTCTGTGTGGGGTGGGGGGGGGTGGGTTCGGCGGTCAGGGGGGGTGGGGGGGGGCGGGGGGGGGGGGGGGGTGGGAGGCCGGGGGCGGGGCGGGAGATACCCCCCCCTCCCCCCCTGGGGACGCCGGGAGGTAATTTTGCCGGAGCCGGAGCCGGAGCCGGATCAAAATGCCGGGGGCGGGGGCGGGGGGGGGAGCGGGGGGCGGGGTTTTCAAAAAATTTCATTTGGTAAAGGTTGCTGGGATAAATTTTTTTTTTTTCGAGAAGGTTTTTTTTGTGTTTGAGGTCGCGCCCCGTTTCTTCCGTGTCTTACACACATACGACCGCGAGTGGGGGGGCGCTGAATGGTCCCGTTTTCGGTGGTCCTTTTTTTGTTAGGTTTTGGTATTGCCAGTATGGCATTTTGACTGCGGTGCCAAGGCAAGGTGGGGGAGTCAGAGGGAGCTAGTTGTTCAGGCTTTGGGGTGTGGTCTGTCCCCCCCGGTTTCGGTCATTGTTTTGTTATTTTATGGGATATATATATATATATAAGATTTTCTGAGCACCCAAAAAAATAGACAATATTTTTGGAATTTAAGATTGCACTTTGTGAAGATGTAGAGATGTATTGTGTTATGTTGAAGTTTTGGGTATTAGGATGTTGGGTATATGTGTAAGATTTAGGGGGAGTTTGTTTTGTATGGGTGTTTTTTTGGTTTTTATATAATTGGATAATACGCCGCCGAATGGCTGTTGTTCCCGGGGTTTCCGCCCCCCCCCCCCCCCACTCCTGGTTAGGGTGTAGTAGATCGTGTTGTGAAAAGATATTGCCGGGGGGGTGAATTCTCGATTCGCTGTTATGGGTGTGGGTGAAAATTTTCGCTATTGTTATACTAAATATAAAATATAGAGGTACATGCACATGGTTTGGGGGTCGACCAAGCTGGTCCGCGTGGGGGTGCTCGTGGCAAAGGTCATATTTGACCGGCCACGAAAAATTTTTCATCAGAGCTAACTCAAGTTCAAATCCTGTCCATAGTTCGCTTATAGGGGTCGGGGGCGCGCGGGTGAGAGCTTAGTTTGGGTCTTCTCCTCCTTTTGTCTTTTTTTTCTTTTTGTTTTTGGTTCTATGTCCAGAGGTAGGTGGGGGGGGCGGGGGTAGGGAGAGTGAGTGTGAGAGTGAGATTTAGGGCGCGAGTTACCTAGTGGTACGTATTGACGGGACATTTATAGCTAGAAAGGGGGTAGGGGGGGGGGGGGGGGGGGGGGGAGGGGGGGGGGGGGGACCCCCCCCCCCCCTATGTGCATCTCGGTAGGGGGTAATAAGAGTAATGATACGCTCGTTTCTGTTTTATTGTTTGTTTTGATTTTGGTAATGAATTCTTTTTGGAGGAGCGTGCGGGAGGGGAGCGCTATACCCTTTCTCTATGGTCACATTTTTATGTCTCTAGGCTAATTTGGGTCCCTGAACACAAATATAGGGTCCTTTGCCTAGAATGAAGAATCATCTGCCAAGAATAGAAAGACCCCTTACCGGTCAAAACTCGAAACCGGTTGTAGCCACTAGCTCTTTTTGTATTATTTAATTTTAAATTACGCGCAGTTTTTAATAATGTTTTTTCAAATTTAATGATTAATTTTTATTGTTATTGTGTAGTATTTGTCTGACATTTATTACTATCTCTTTATCAGGTCACCAGTAGCCGTATTTTCAAAATTACCTACAGGTAAAGGTACCCTGCAGGCTAATTTTACCCACTTAGTTCTGTGGGTAAGGTAAAGTTATAGTCGTAAATACAGCTAGCGTGTACTGTTGAGGTTAAAAATTTGCATAACACATTCTTTTTAGCTGCAAAACGAAGCACTGTTTTCACCTAAATCTTATCAGCCTCAGTTATCACGCTGGCTTTAGTCACTGTCTGAGAATACGAGTTTACCTTAACTTTTTCTGTGGGTAATGTACCCTAATTTTACCTGCAGGTTTTTTAAATATACGGACCTAGAAATAAATAAAACCGCACTTTAGTTTCAGTAGAGTTCCTTCGCGGGCCGGTGGCGGGCCGCGGGCCGCGGGCCGGCCCGGTTTTTTGAGGGGTCGGCCCGGCCCGGCCCGCCAAAATTTTCGGCCCGCGGCCCGGCGGCGGGCCGCGGGCTGCGGGCCGACCAGTAATAAAATTGGAAATTTCACGAAATTGCACAAAAAGCGGTCAAAAAGGCTAAAAATTGTATAAATAGTCTAACACTATCTAACAAAATGGCTTGTCCTTGAGCCTACCTGTGTACTTTTGAATTGAATTTTCAAGAAATTTCTAAATTTATAATGTTAACACATGTATGACCCAACATGTAGTTGAGTGGGAATGGGGGGAGACCTATCTCCAAAATTTGGTGCCAGGGTAGAGACGGGGGTCCCATCAAGGGTAAAACAGGGGAGAAGTTTCCGTCGTGAGCAAAAATTCCACCCAAAATCGGCATTTGTTGTTGGCACTTGAAGAAAAGAAAAAAAAGAAAAAATAAAATTTTCCCCAGTTCTCTCAGTTCTCAGCAACAAGGGGGGTAAATATACCCTGCCACATTGTCATATGAGTGTTTATGTGTTTGAATTAGCTTATAGTCGTGTTTTTCGAAGGTTTTGGCTTTTTTTGAAAAATTTGGCTTTGTTTAAACTTGGCCCGGCCCGCGGCCCGGCCCGCGGCCCGGCCCACCACCGGCCCAGCCCGCCCGCGGCCCGGCCCACCACCGGCCCGCAAAATTTCCTTAAGAAAGGAACTCTACTTAGCAGTGACCTCCTGCCGTGCTAATGATCTAATTGCGAAATCGAAAATTCATTATTTTTGGAATAACACTGTAATTTAATATCGCATCAGAACTGCATCAAAACTGCATCAAAAGGCATCAAGACTAGAAACTAAATTTTTTGTTACATCAAATCAATTGAAAATTTAGGTTCTCACATCAAATCAAATCAATTGCTTTTCAGGAAGGCTGCATCAAATCAAAACTAATTTTACAACCCCCACATCAAATCAAATCAAATCAATTGAAAAAAACCACATCAAAACAACCCTAGTACACAGTGGATTTCGTTGGGAACAGACAGGGCAAAACCTGATTTGGCTGCCCCACAAAAAGTGAATTCGTGTGCTTTGCATGGGTACAAGAGTATAGCAAAAAGCATCAGAACTAAAACAAATTTGTTCATGTGCAATGATAGACACAATGTAAAACGAACCTGGCCGGTTTCTTGAGACTCGTTGTTACACTCGTTGCTTTTTGCATCAGACGGGGTCACGTCCATTGCACTTGGTTGACAAGTTGAATTCGGTTCAGTGGAAACCTTGCCCACGGGTGGATTGGGGGTTTGTAGCTTTTTCACAACGTGGACGTGAGACTTCAATTTATGGCGACGTTTTTGCCTTGGCTGTGGCACATTCTGTGTTTTCCCGGATTCATTTGGTGTTACTTGTTCAAGCGGATGTTCTTGCACAGTGGCCATTTGGATCAGCGATGGATCTGAAATGCAACAAGAAAGATTCACATTGGGTGATTGATCTAATTCTACACAATTAATTTCATGCTTAGTCAACTCGCTTGGTGAAATTTGCGATGTCAAGTTTTCCATTTGCTCTCGAAGGTTATCGATATCGTCATAAATTTTGGCGAAATCGGTGTGAATGTTCGTCGATTGGTCGTCTAGGTCAATTGAGTCGTGAGTTTGGTCAAGAACCTGCACGTTGTTAATTCTGCGGTTAGTGGGACGGTAAGTACTCGTCCGGTGCGGCCATGGTGCTCGGCGACTAGCGCCAGAACTGAAACGAGAAGATTGTTGTCTGTTAGATGCTTCCCTATTCCTGTTCGGACAGCTTTCGCGACGATGGCAAACATGCATGCAAAACAGATTGGCCGACCGTCAATTGTCCAGTCTCTTTGCTTAGGGGTCCGGTTCGACGAGTTAGCGGTCGGGTTCGGAAATTGGTTAAACGAGGGTATTCGATTGCTTTGCAAAGGTTTGAGAATTTTGCATCGAGCGGAAAAAACCATCGAGTCTGCGTTCTAAGCGTTCTATTCTAGCACCGTGCGGATTTGTTTGAAATTTCGCCGGTCTATATGAGCCATTTTGAGGCGTTTCAATACCATCACTGGTAGACACTTTAGAAGCAGACGCGATTTGATTGATGGTGTTTCCCCCCAACAAACGGTTTTGTGCTTCCTCTTTTTGAGCTAACTTAAACGCTTTGTCAAAGGTTTCAGGGTCTTTTCTCAATACTGTGCGTTTTAGAGTCAATTGGAGATCTGATATGAATGCTTCCTTCGTGAAATATTCGCGACCCTGAGCGTCGATACCAGGGCAAGCGGAGCGCGCAAGCTTTTTGATTGCTTGGCCGTAGTCCGAAACCGATTCACCGGTGCGACTGCGAAGTAGCGTACTGCTAAAACGGCTTTTCTCAGCTGGTTGCAAGGCGGTTTTTAGAGAGGTTGTCAGTCGGCGGTAGTCGGCTTTGGTTTCGTTACTGAAGTCTCTATAGATTTCGAGAGCATTTTCAATAAGGTAAAACGGGAGTTTCCTAAGCTGTTTTGCATCGTTCCAACCGTAGCCCTGGGCGAGCAGTTCAAAAATCTCAAACCATTCATCATAGTTTTCGTCCAATCTACCTTTGAAGTATGGGATAAGAGCGACTGAACTTTCGGGACCTTCCTCTTGTATACTTTGCACTGAATTTTGAAGTGCAGCTACTAAACGAGTGGATTCCGATAGTTCAGCGCATTTCTCTTGGAATAATTTTTCGGCGGCTTCTAATTGAGCAGCTGAACGCTCTAATGCACGTGCAGCTGTTCTCTCCTCACGGTCAGCACCTGTATTAGTAGCCATACTGAAGGCCAAAGTGGGCTAAACAACAAAGAAACAGCGAACCTTTATTCCTCCAAGACTTTGAGAGACTTATCCAGGCGCTGTCGGGGGTCTGATGGCCAGGGTACCACTTGTGATAGGGGTCGTAGCAACAGGTAGACAGAATGCGCAAGCGAATATGCTTAAGGCCGTGTTTACATTGAGCTTTTTTTCAGCTGCTCAAGCAACTGAAAAAAAGCTGCAGCTTTTTTTCGTCATTTCCGGCTTTTTTTTCAGCTGCTCGAGCAGCTGCAAAAAAAGCCGAAAACGGCGAAAAAAAGCTGGAGCAGCTGAAAAAAAGCTGGAACTGCAGCGTTGTCATGACAACGGAGCAGCTAGTTTATAGTGACCGCCATACTTATCTGCTTTTTTCAGCTGCTCGAGCTTTTTTTCAGCTGCTCGAGCAGCTGAAAAAAAGCTGCAGCTTTTTTCAGCTGCTCGAGCAGCTGAAAAAAAGCTCAATGTAAACAAGGCCTTATTAGAACCGACCACACGATTAAACGGGAAGTCACATTTGTATGCCAAAAGCAGCTGGGGAAAGTTCTAACATAGACATAATTAAAATGATTGCTTACTCGATTCTGTTATGATTAGGTATAGATTCCCAAAACAAAAGTAGAGAATAGATTCTGCAAACATTAGCGGCTAGACAGGAACATATTACAATGTGAATACAAAATTGAAACACTAAGTTAAGCGTTAGTGTTTGCTAAGCGCTTAAGGGGGCGCTCCGGGAATCGGGGGTTACATCGAAAATTGGCGAAAAAGTTGGCAAATGTCAAACTTTACTATACATGTATGTAGTATGGCACAAAGGAACCCTGGAGGCAAAATTTTAAATCACGTGATTATGTCACGTGACTCCCAAAGCACCAAACGTGAGTGAATTTTCGGCAAACGATAACTCTGCTTATACTTTGCGTATAGTCACACTTTATATACCAAAATGTAGCTTATGTGCTTCTCTAGTTGAACATTATTTTGGTTTTTAAATGTCGGATTTGGATAAAAAATGTCGATATGTGTTTTCGAAGTCGAACTCTGAGCAATAAAATCCATATAAAAAAATTTCTAAGCTTTCTTTTGAAAAACTAAAAAATTGTTCAACTGCGCAGAGCCTAAGACTATAATTGTGCAAAATTTTGTAGAAAAATATCTTACCAGCATTTTATAATCGAATGCCGAAAATTGGTTTTGTATTCACACAGCTTATATTTGAGTCTGCTGCTTCTGAAAATGGTTTCTTGTGCGATTTTTTTGCACAGAACGCAATAAAATGGTTTTAATTTTTCATTACGACTAATAAAATTAACGTATCGTTTGTTTGGAAAACCTCAAAAAGCGTTGATGCACTGGCTTACTTGCTGAATTTGTGTAAAAGTCGAATAAAATCAGTAATTTGTCCAATTTTTTCCAAATTTTTTGCTATGGAGATATGCGCGTCGAAACATCAGAAATAGTATTTTGGGCAACTTTTTTTCAAGAATGTTAGGTCATTTTGGCTGGTTTTAAAAAATACGGCCCAAATCCTTGATTCCCGGAGCGCCCCCTTAAATAAACGCTTAGCTAAGTTTAAGGTGGTAGTGTCGCCAAAGCAGTTTTGCTCATAGGCTGCAAAATGAGAACTTTTTGCTTTGAAGTTATACGTTCACTGAGAAACTAGTGAAATGCCATATGGTGTCAAATAAATACTGCCAGACACTAGACTACCGATATCTATTAATATTTTTAACCAATCACCATTTGTGAGCGAGACTCACACAATAGAAACATAAAAGTTCAAAAAATGAAGCCACATATCAGATTGGCCAGCTTGTGAAGTACATGTAATGTTTTGACGCGCAATTTTTTGCCACAATTAAGAAAAATGAAAAATAAAGGTTCGTTTTGTCTAATGTGTCTAAGTGTCTAATTTTTTTACAATTTATCATTTTGCAGTTTACAGGTTACGCACAATTTCACAGTTCAAACAGGCATTACTCCACAACCACTCAAGCAATTTGCACTAAATTTTGTGTGCATAAACTAGAGCATATGCGCTTTTACTTTGTGTAAAGAATATAACCAAAAAGTTTTTTAATTGTGACGAAATTATCGAATGTGAATAGGTTTTCAAAACGTCATTTTTCCGACTTTGCGACGTCACTGCTAACTGTATGCTGCATCAATTTTCCTGAAACTTGGCAAAAATATTTGCCTTGAAACAAAATTTCAGAATATATAAAGAACAGTGACCTATCTTTTACTGAAAACGTTTTATAGTCGCGCAAAATCGACTGCTTTCGTGACACTACCCCCTTAAGTATGTGAATAACACTTAGCTCTTATAAGTGCTAACACTAAGGCCCGTATTCACATACTAAGTGTTATTCACAAATTAACGCTAAGCGTTTGCTAAGCGCTAAGCGCTTAAGTATGTTTAGCATGTTAAAAGGTCAAGTTTGTGAATAACACTTAGCGCTTATAAGCGCTAACACTTAGTGTAAACACTAACTTTAAGCGTTACACTTAGTATGTGAATACGGGCCTAAGCGCTAACATTTTTTCAGCATTCAGTACAGTAGCGTACCCAGGATTTCGCGAAGGGGGGGGGCTGAACTGATGGTCAACGACCGGGGGGGGGGTGTGAAAACGCACACGCAGTCCGCGGCAGTCTGCAGAAAGTTCAGCTTTTTAAAATTTTTTTACTGATTCCATTGATACTGCAAAAAAGTTTTATATACGCAACGTGTCGTGCAATCATAGTGGTTGCAGGGGTCTGGGGGCGGCAGCCCCCAGAAGCTGGAGCTTTTTTAGAATTTTGAAAAAAAATTTGCATTGAAAAACCATTTCTAAGCAACAGTTGTCGTGAAATCATAGTGGTTGTAGGGGTCTGGGGGCGGTAGCCCCCAGAAGCTGGGGCTTTTTCAAAATTTTGAAATAAAATTTGCCTTGAAAAAGCAATTCTAAGCAACACTTGTTGTGAAATCATAGTGGTTGCAGGGCTCTGGGGGCGGCAGCCCCCAGAAGCTAAAGGTTTTTTGGAATGTTGAAATAAAATTTGCATTGAAAAAGCAATTCTGAGCAACACTGGTCGTAAAAAAAGAGTGGTTGCAGGGGTCTGGGTTTGGCAGCCCCCCCCCAAGAGGCTGGAGTATTTTTAGAATTTTGCAATAATAATTGCATAGAAAAACCGTAGTTGTAGCATAGAACCGTAGAAAATCATAGTTGTAGCAGCGGTCTGTTCAGAGTCAGATTATGGCTGGAATTCATAACCTAACACTAACACTAACTTTTTCCTTAAAAGCTAGTGAAACACTTAAATTTGGGCTCAAAGCACTTAAAATGTTAGTGTTTCAAGCCCAAATTTAAGTGTTTCACTAACTTTTAAGGGAAAAGTTAGTGTTAGTGTTAGGTTGTGAATTCCAGCCTATGTCAAATATTTCAAACTTTTAACCTATTTAGATAAAAAAAGCACGAAAAATCGGCTCATTGGGGGACTAGCAAACCTGAAAAATACGTTGTATACAGGACAAAATTGAAGAAAACCATGGGTGACAAGGGCTGTCCTTAGACGTTCGTCCTCCACTCCACCCACCACACGGTTTTTAATTAAAAGCCACACAAAATATATAACTAAATAAATACCAATAGTAGTTGTCAGCATTACTCATTAATAATACACCATAGCAGATATAAGTCATGTATATACATTAGAGCAGTAATGAATTAGGGGCATTATATACACAGCTTGCACTAACATACACTTACTATGCATTTATTTCTGGTTTATTTCATGCTTGCTTAATTTTTTTAGACGGTGCTGGTGAGTTTATTTAGTGTAGTTTGGTTTAGTTATATTACGTATAATTAATTTTCACACATTAGGTTGGCGCTTGCCATTATTTAAATTGCGCCCCTCCCCTTGAGACGCTTAAGTTATTTTATTGCTGACCAATCGCCATGTTATTTTACGTGTCGCTGTTGCTTGTGTGTGTATACTTTCAGTGCATGTCCTGGTATCGTTTGCTACTTCGCGATCTCAGTGACGAAAGTAAAACAACGACCTTAATATCTAATAGGTTGAAGAAGCTAGGTATGTCGTTTTTTGTACTGGATAGTGTATATAAGCATAACCATGGTTATCGCTGTCTTCCTTTTTCAAGGCTAACCTTGTCAATTTGCTGTTTATCTGCTTAGAATTCACTAGTATAGAGATATCCATAACACAACAGTGAAAATGTCTACAGCAGTGACATCTGGCGTACACTAAAGTTTTATTTTTCGCTTTGACACAGTCACGCTTACGCATGTCTTGTTTATTGATTGTGGCTCCTGCATAATCCGTGCTTTGTTTGCTTTTGTTTTGTCAGTTACAGGCATTTTCACAATAAAACGAGTATCGTAAGTTTTCGGAAAAGTAAGTTAAATATTATATTAATTAATATATACATATCTGGGAACTCCCTCATTGAGCTAAATGTTCGCTTACGCCAAGGCCAACCGGCTTGCGGGGAGGTGCCCCAGTCACTGGAAGGGCCCCTCAACACACGCACGCAGACCTTAACAGGGCGTAGTCAGACTGTCGAGACTATAAGTATGAATTAGAGCAAAAACGACCACCTAACCTTTCCAAAATTCATCCAAGTCTGTATCCAAAATTCTTATCTACATAGATAAGCCTTACACATCGTAAAAAAATATCTATATATAACTCTAAAAATGTCCATTAAAAATAGTGCACTAATCTAGGGAACTGCAACTTCCGAGGTCATTCTTTGATATAAAACGTCTACTGCATCCGTAACACTACATCGAGCACCCGCTTAATACGAGACTAAAAGCATTTTTTCCACGCCTAGCCAAACGTGGTTATTCCATATATGCTTTGCAGAAATAACGAAAACTAACATTAAAAAGTCTATACTCACCGACTCCAAGATCGATTTCCGCCGTCATCTCCTTCCCAGTTTCTGACTATGCCCTGTACATCGCTTGTACAGAAATGAAACAGCATGGAAAGATTTGATTAACATTACGCCCGTTTGTAAACGGTAATTAGGGTCCAGTTGACTGGGGCGGGCGACACGGGACAGCCAGCAAAACCGGGCCTTCCGCTCCCCATGCGTGAACCTCGGATTACTTAGTGGCCCCCCGCAGCCAGGCACTACATACACAATTATTAGCTTGCATGCATGTGTATATATTTAATGCCTGCTGTTTTGCCACGGTGATCCGCCTGACCGTCGTAGGTTGGGATCGACTTGTGTTGTTTCCGAGCATCTCTGTAGTCGAGAGGATGGTAAAAAAAAAAAAAAAAAAAAAAATTAGGGGCGAGATCCCCTCGAAAGTAAATTTTGGAAAATTTTTGAAATTTCAGTGTAATTTTAGTCAATTGGGAACGTGCCGGAAAATTTTTTTCAGCGGTGTCATAAAACCAAAGAAGACCATAGGAAAAAAAGTGAAAAAAGGGGGGGGGCTAAAATCGCGAAGGGGGGGCTAAAATCGCGAAGGGGGGGGCTGATGTCCCCCTAGCCCCCCACTGGGTACGCCACTGATTTAGTAGCCTAGAAGTTACTGTTTAAATGGTAGCAGCAGGTTTTCATGTGATTCACAGTTTTGTTTGTTGTGTTTTTTTTGCGTGAATAAAACTCTTACTCTTACTCTTAATATATGATCATAAAATTTTAGACTATGTACTTCGGCCAGACTGAGACTACCATTTTGAGCTAAAAGTTTTCTGATCTCACTCACTAGGGGGGGGGAGGGTGTTACGTGGCCCTAATTTTTTACCTGAGATATTTTTTATTTTATTTATTCTTTTATTTTATTTTTTATTTATTTTTTATCTTTATCTATTATAACACTCTGTCTTGCCTATTTTAGAATGGGCGAGAAGCCAAACCTTGAACCGGTATCCGATAATTTATTGCTGAGTATTTCCAAACTTCGTGTTTTGATGTCGAAACCAGGTATGTATATATTTGTTGTGAGGATGTTATCCACTGACGTCTGTTGCTTTCATGATTATGAATTTCGATAAGATTATTTTCATTAGTGAATGTAGACGTATCGCAGGTTGTGTGCTGTCTCTCACAATCTCGTAGTATATAGCTGTTGATTTTTTTCTGTGCCTTATTTTCTGAACCTTTATGTGTATATATTATTATACCGTTGTCTTGCACTGTGATTTTTTTGGAAGTAAATGTTTTATCCTTCTGTCTGTCTAATTGTTTTAAATAATTTCAGGGCGCTGCCCACCACGCTGTCTTTCCCAGTCTTCACATTTTATATAGTAGCTTTGACTGTTTTTTCTGAGGAATTTTGTAACTAGTTACAGTATCTTTTTTGACAACGTTTGTGTTTTTTTTGTAATTTTGTTCTATCTAATAAAAAGATAGTTATATAACTTATATATGGATGTGTACTAAAACTAGTGCATCATTAAACACATAGGCATAGATAGGCAGCAATTGGGCATCGGAATTTTAAGAAATTGTTTTAATATTGACTGACGGTTTTCTTGTTGGTTTTTAATCTAGTCAAGTAATTACATAATTTTTGCTAATATATGTCAGTTGCGTGCATATTCATAATTGAGGAATATTCAGTGATAACATTTTTGTAACCGTCTTTTGCTCGCGATGATTGTGTCTGAATGCTGAAAGTATGTATAGATCAGATGTTGTTCTGATTGATATAGTTTGTACATGTAAATTTGTAAGTTTGTACGTGTAAATTTTACTGGTGAACCCCAGAAGCACGGTGGTTCATGAGTGTTATTAAAGCCACAGAGACCCTTACTTCTGCAAATTTTGGCTTCTTTTGTTCTGAAGATTGCGAACAACCAAGCTTTTGCTTTATTCCAACTTTGCTCAAAAAATTTGCCACTTTTGGTCTTTAGAATTATTTAGGCCTTTAGGGACAAGAATGAGTTGAGTGTCATTTGGTAGATTAATTATAATTAATTATTAATTAAACTAAATAATTAATATTATTAAAAATTAATTTCAGGTGATCCGCTGTACTCACACATGACTGACCTTATGGTGGCTCTGGACGACGCAGCCTGCATCCAGACCAGAAATCTGCCGGCCAAGACGGCTGGTGTATTTCCGCAGGGCACTGGCAATGAACAAAATATGGACACCAGTAGCTTTAAACGAAAAGTTTGTGGGAAAAGAGCTATGGAGTTTAATGCTGACACTGAAGATGTGAAGTTATCGTTTTCCAAGTTGTCAAGTGCTTTTTGATCAACTATTTTATTTTGCAATATTTGCAACATCAATAGTTTTGCAATATTTGCAACAACAACAGAAATAGTGTATGCAACTGATATAAATGATCTGTTAGCACAACAAAATTGGTAAGTTATGAAGCAATAACAAAACAGGGACCTTTATCATTATTAAGATGAAAACAATGTAACTAAATTTAAAAAAATTATTGCAAATATAAAATGTAAACAAAAAATGTTGAAAAAAACAAATAAAACTAGGTTAATTCTGTCGTTTTAGGTTCGTAAACGCAAAGCTCGTAAGCAGACGGACCTGGACACGATTGCGGACCAGTGCACTGCCATGGACCCCCCTGTCCTGGGCACTGGCGGTCCGGCCCCCTCCATTGTAGTCAACGCGTCCGCCACCACATCGACTACCAGTGGGGGTGGGGGGGTCAGCAGTAAATCCGTCGACTATTCCGCCTTCAATGCGTCGGAGAGCAGCGAAAATGATGAGGCTATTAATACCCCTGAGGTTGGTGGGGCTCCACATACTACGTGTATGTATGTATATGTAGAGTAGGTATATGTATGCAGTTTCTACTCAGTAATCCTCCAAGTTGTGATTATTTTTCGCGCATAAGGCTCAGTTTGTGGCTTTGTTTAATGTTCATTTATCGATGGTTTGTAATTTATATACATATGAATCATACTAGCTAGATTTCTGTTACTCGTTATTTTTGGTGTTTTTTTTTTACTTTCGATTTAGCAATGGATATGAATAAATTAATAAAATTGGCGATTTTTCACGTTGAACATTTTGCAAGTTCGTGACGTATAAAAATTGGTGTGGCTTCAGCCTCACAATTTTTTAAATAACCAAAAAAGTTTTACTTTCAGCCAAATGTAGAAAATATGTCTGCTGGCAGCGATGCTCAAACCAATCTGACCATTTGCGGAGTCCCAGGGGTGGCCGCTGGCCCGGATCTGGGTCGGGTCTCGGGCTCAAGCTTTAGTCGAGCTCTGGAACAATCTCCGGGACCGGGAAAAGAGCCCTCCTCGGCTCTGGGAAAAGCTCCCTCGCGAGCGGACTGGTTCCACAAAGCAGACATTGCGGCGTCGCCGGCCAACTTTGAATCGGACAGCTTCACAGACACTTTGACGCCGGCGCCGAAGCAAATTCGCAAAAAACGACTAATCAAAAAGATGGCCGTTGATTCGTGCAGCCCGTGCGAATCGTGAGTAGAAATTGTTTTTTGCTCGTAGTGATTTTTAGATTTACGATGTTGCTGAATTGTTTGGCTATGAAAATCATGACTTGACTATGGCTAAGCTAGTTATCTTTTGTGGATCCCAGCCTTTGTTAGAGTAATAATTATTGTAATGATCAGTGTGGGTGTTCCGTATCACTAAAGCTTGGTTCGTACGCGTTTTTATCGTTGTCCCCATCGTTTTGTTATTCCAATTTAACCAAATTTATGCACAAATAGTGACGGTTAGCTCTAGTTGTACTTGTAAAATTTACACTAAACTATTGTCAATGTCCCATTGTTTGTTTATTTGTTTGTTTATACTTTTATGAAAACATTTATTGTTGTAACGCTATCCCAGACTGCATTTTTGTTCAGACTTGGACCTTGGACGTATCCATCACCATACATGTACACGGGGTCTCAGTCTGGGGGGGGGGGCTTGTCCCGGAATTTTTGAAATTTTAGGGGGGCTTGTCCCGACGTTTCGGGGGCTTAAACCGACAAGAAGGCAAAAATTTTCAATTTTCGCCTAAAAAGGAAAATTTTCGCAAAAATCGCATGTTTTTAGCGATTTTTTCACTTTTTGCTCATTTTTAAAGCATTTTACAGCGATCTGGAGCTAATTTTGAGTTTTCAGGCACCTTTTTTTAGCAGCCAAGGAGGGGGGCTTGTCCCGACGGGTATAGTGAGCTAGTACACAGTGACTGACGAATTAATAAAGTCAAATCAAATCACTCAAATCTAATTTAATCTAAATCTAATCTAAATCTAATCCGCTGAATCCAATTTTGCATAATTGCAGGCCCAGGCTGGCCAACAGCAGTCAGGACAGCAGCACGATCAACCAGATGGAAATCGACGACAGCCCTTCCACCACCATCAGCGCACAACAGGCACTCCGGCAGCTGCAGAGGCTCAGCTTTCGTCACGTGGGACAGAAGATGAATGCCGAAGGACTGGTCGCCTATGAATATGAGTAGGGGTCCTTTGGGGATTAAACGGATTTATTGGATTAAATTTATAATAGGGACAGGCTAATGCTTCTGTTTGCTTCTTTGTCCTAGACTTTTTTAGTGACGGTTCTTAGTCTTTTTTTTGTGTTGGTGTCATGGTGTAATTTTCCCCATAGAAAAATTGCCCTGGTGCGAATGTTTTTCCGGAAAAAAATTTGCTCAATGGACGATAGTTGATAAATTATTTATTAAACTTTAATTTTAACTTATTGCTATTAGTTTATGCGATAATCAATATTGCATACAAAAAATAATTATGTTTTGGTGTAACTGATATTTTGTGTTTTATTTGCAGAACCAGCAGCAGTATTTCAAGCAGCGACAGTGATGGGGCGACAAACGACGAAGGCAGAGAAGGTCGGTGCAGCAGAGTGTCTTGGGACAACCCCCTGCTAATTTTCTGATATTGGTTATGTGCATTACTTTGTGGTGAAAGCATACATGTAGTTGGGGGGATGGGGGGGGGAAGACCCCCCCAAAATTCGGTCCCGGGGGAGGGAGGGGGGGTCTCGCCAAGGGAAAAAGAGGGGGGAGGGTCCCGACGGGAGTAAAATTTTAGTCAAAATTGGAAAAAAATCGGCATTTTTTGTGAAATTTAAACGATTTTTACCAAAATTTTTGCCAAAAATTGTCAAAATCTGTGTTTTTTGGTCAAAAAAGGCAAAATTTCGTCATTTTTGGGAGGGGGGGTCAAAAATTAGTTGACGCAGGGGAGGGGGGGTCCCACCAAGGGGAGGATGGGTACCCAAAATTTTGGTGCTGTTACATGTATGGGTGAAAGTACAACAAGCAGTTTGCTGCACTGAGCCCAAACCGAGGGTGGTCAAAATTACGTACCCAAGTATTGTACCCAAAATGTGTACCCCAGGTGTACGCAAATTTTTTGGGCAGTGACATGTATGACTAAAGGACGAGTATGAGCCCTTATATTGTACTATTAACACTTTTTATCACAGGCTAACTAGTCTAATCACTAGACCAGTGACGTCCGCATAACTACGTTCTTGATGACGAAGCTGTGACTAGTGACCCTCTATCTTGATGACGAAGTACTAGTGCCTATGATACCATATCTTAATGACTTGTGACTAACGAAATGAATGTCAGAGGACTAGTGACTAACGATTAGCGAGTCCGTTTGTCAGTTGTGACTTATGATGCCCTCTTCTAATAAAAAACGACTGGCGATCATTTATCGTAATGAGGAACGACTTGTTGCCAACGATCCCCTATCATAACGACGAACGACTTGTGACTAACGGTGCCCTTTCTTAACGACGAAGCACTTGTGATTAACAAGTGACTATCGCCTCTCTTAACGACGAAGCAAGAAACAAGCTATAATTGTTTCAGGTGACGACGAGCAAAGCGACTGGTTCTTTGACGGCGTGGGCGGTCAGCCGTCCCCCGCCAATGACGAGTACATGGGCGTGCCGACCATCTCCATGTCACCTTTCTGTCAGCACGCTTTCTCGGCCCTGCGCTTCTGTGGCCACTCGGGCCGGCCCGGGGCCAGCTTCGTCCGCGACTCGTCCGATACGGACATCAGTCAGCACTCCAAACGAACCAGCTATCGGACGTTTGGACGACGCTGTTTGAGCAAGGCGGGTGGCAGAGGGACTATAATAATTAATAATAATATGCAAATGAGCTGTGGTGGATAGAGGATGAAATTTTCCTTGGGGGGGGGAATTTTAGATTAGAGATTAGAGGGTGAAGGACTGTAATATGCACATGAGCAGTGGCGGATCCAGGATGAAATTTCCGGGCCGGAAAAGGGAACGGGGAAAATTTTAGTAAAGTTTCTTTAAGGGGAAAATTTGTTGGCCGTATCATAGAAAAACTTAAGTAGTGTAGCAAAAAAACACATGGGTGGCAAATGGCTTTTTGTTTTTTGAGATGTGTAAAAATGCATATCTGCCATTTTACCAAATGACAAATGACACGGATTCGCATATTTTATTTAATAACAATGCTAATTTTTGCCCCGAGGGGTAGAGAAAAAATCGTACTGCAATCACTGAAACTTACACAACCGGCACGCCGCTAACTTCCAGAAGCTAGTAAATTTGGAATGTTTACGAAAATTTTTTCTTGCAAGTTACTCTAAAACAGCTAAAACGTGACACAACGTTTTCAAGAGACCCTGGGCACCTTTGCGTACGATTTCGGAAGTTGTTCACCTGCCGGGTCATGAAAACCAAAGCGGGACCTTGTGTTCACTTGGAGGAACTTTTGGCAGGGCGGCGGCCGCACCGCCCCCACTTCTCCACTTCTGGATCCGTTTCTGCCAATGAAATAAGGGCGTTACAGAGTTGTAGATGATGATCTATCGGACAAAAAACTATTGAATTATGCTAATTAAGTGGATATATGTTTGAGACGAGCGTACTTACGGAATATGGTTTACGTTTATTGAACGGAAATGGAAAACAGGAAAAAATTGAACAGACATAGTGTAGTGTGCCTTAGGCGCTAAGCGGTGCCCTGTCTCGTAGATTGAGTTGGCGTGAGACGACATGCCAATCGTAGGATAGGATTAGTATTCCAACGTTATCTTACCATTTGTGTACCAGTCCCTGTTGCTTGCACTAAAATCATACGTTATTCTGAATCAATTTATGATAGCTACGATGCTATTTTCAGGGTTCCTTGGTGGCTTATGTTGCGGCATTGAATAAGAAAATCTCCAAATTCATGGAGGACTACGCTAGTGTTGAGTATGTCTGTCTACTGTCTGTATATATATATATATATATATATATATATATATATATATATATATATATATATATATATATATATATATATATATATATATATATATATATATATATATATATATATATATATATATATATATTATATATTGTATATGTTGTATATATATAGTACTAACAATTTTGTTTACGTATTTGTAACTCCTTTGACTTGGAATTTGATGTTGCCAGCCCATTTGTAGTTTTTAAATAAAACATTTACTGATTGTAACGATTGTTATAGCTTTCTATGGCTATCCTGCTCAGTTTTACATTTTTTATTCTTATAAAGCTATAATTTTGTCGAAACTTTGACCACTAGCCAGTGTGGCTTAAAATTTTTGTTGTAATATTTTTTTAATTTATTTCAAATAATTTGTTTTCCAGGTTGGAAATCGGTCATTTAAAGAGGAAGGAAAAGAAAGAAGTAAGTGACGAGTCCTATAGTTAAAGGTTTGACCCGTAATTTTTTGGCTTCGTTTTTTATTTACTTAACCGTCGGACAAGTGGGCACGTTTTGCACAACCTGTACTGACGTTAGACGCATACACGTAGCGGGGTCAATTTTTTTGGGGGGCTCTCCGGCCAAATTTGGGGACCCTGCCCTCCAGGGCTTTTGTAACGGAGATGAGCACCGCACCCGAGGGCCCATACGCCAAAGGATAATTATCTGTCCGTGGCAAGGTTTTTTTTTGCGGACCACATCCGCAATTTTTTTGAGTCGTCCGCAATTTTTTTCAGCCGTCCGCAATGTGTCCGCATCCCGAAATTCCTCAAAAGGAAAAATTTTTTTTGTGGTCCCCCTTGGTTTATCACACTCCCAAAAAAAATTTTCCGGCACGCCCCCAATTGACCAAATTTACACTAAAATTTCAAAAATTTTCCTTCGAGGGTTGTATATACCTTCTAATTCATCACAACTATATAGTAGACCGGGGTAAAAAAAACGAATTTCGACCTAAGTTTCTGGGCAGCTGTCCATGGCACTGTTGATTCCCAAAAAGTGGTTTAGTTATGTGGGAGCTGGGCTACAGACTCTATACAACATAAAAAAATTAGGTTAACAGCCACCGCTTACCGGCCAGCTTAAAAAATAAGCTTCGTTTTTTTACCCCGGATGGGGTAAAAAAAACGAAGACCGGGGTAAAAAACGAACAACCGCTTTCATCGAGTAATTTGCTCGTGAAGAGCATAAGCGCAATTGCATCATGTTTTACAAACATTTAGCTGCAGTATTGACTAAAAAAACCGTTTCTATTACACTCATGTGACTCACAATATTTGTTCAAAAATCAACCCCCTTTGGGCACAACGGAGCTTTTGCTCAAATTTCAAATTTTTTAGTTTTTATGCCTATTACATTAAAAACTGCGCCCAAACCCCGTCTTGATTTACCAACTCTGTATTTAAGAGATGAACAGCAGCAAAACACGAAAAATTCCTACACTTTCGTGAAACATCACCAAAACAGGTTTCGTGAGGGGTGTCACTGAATTCACCAACTAGCAAAAAAACGTATCGCGGCCAAATAAGCAGTTTTATTGAAGTCTACGCTTGTCCTTACCACGGATCAGGCAAGCTCTGTTGTAAAAATGGGAGATTCTAGCAAAAAACGGGTCGCGAAACGAAATGGGGTTTTCCGGCTAAATACGAAGGGTTTTTCCTCACTACATATGAAAAATTGACAAATTAATGAAAAAATGCATCTGAAATGTGTTTACTAGGCTGCAAAAAACACAAATAGTGTAGGAAAAGCGAAAAAAACCGTTCTATGACTATTTTTGCAGTTTGTTTTTTTTACCCCACCCCCCCCTCCAAACCGGCAAAAACGAACACGACAGAACCCCCAACCACTCAAACGGCAAAAAAAACGAACACTGTACAGAACCCGCCAACCACGGTGCTGGTTTCCAATTCCGCATATTTCATTTTTTGGATTTTCTGAGATATGACTCCCCGAAATCTGAACCCTCAGTGAGGGACGTTTTAAAAAATTTTTTCCGAAGCCCTTGTTTTTTGCGTTCTAATCGTGTCTAAATGGTGTCAGATTATTGTTTACAATTTTTTAGAATCAAAACAAAGACGGCTCTTTGACCGGGTTCCTGCCGAAAAATTGGCCGAATTCGCCAGAAACGTCCAATTTTTGACCAAATTCAAACTTGGCCTAAATTTATGCTTGGGCTTAGGCAGAGCTTAGGCTTAGTATCAGGCTAAGACTTAGGCCGTGTTTACATTGAGCTTTTTTTCAGCTGCTCGAGCAGCTGAAAAAAAGCTGCAGCTTTTTTTCGTCATTTCCCGCTTTTTTCCAGCTGCTCGAGCAGCTGCTCAGCTGCCGGAACAGCTGGAAAAAAGCTGGAGCAGCTGAAAAAAAGCGGATAAGTATGGCGGTCACTATAGACTAGCTGCTCCGTTGTCATGACAACGCTGCAATTCCAGCTTTTTTTTCAGCTGCTCCAGCTTTTTTTCGCCGTTTCCGGCTTTTTTGCAGCTGCTCGAGCAGCTGAAAAAAAGCCGGAAATGGCGAAAAAAAGCTCAATGTAAACACGGCCTTAGGTTCAGGCTTAGGCTCAGGCTTAGGGAATAAAAAATCTGAGGATTTTTAATTATTAATCTTAGGATAAAAATGGATTTTCTGAGCTATGACCCCTTGAAAATTGCATTTTTAGTGTTTTTGGAAGTGAACGTAGGCCAAAGTTCGAAGCCAAAATTGACTATAATCTTTGTTTTTGGATAGTTTTGAGTCCGTTATGATGTAGGCATCGTCTAGGCTTAGCTGGCAGCAGTAGCGTAGCCAGGGGGGGGGCCCCAGCGTTTTTGGTCGTCCCCCCCCCCTGGGAGCCAAGGGCCGAACCCCCCTTTCGGCCAACTCATAAGAAAAATGAAGGTGCGCCGGTTCTCGTCTGTGGGCTCCTCTTTTTTTTCGAAGTAGTCCACCATGGTCTTTGCCAGTGGGTCCTTGAGTAGTTCTTGGTGCCATTCTTCGTCCGGGACATTTAGGACGGTCAGAAGTCGTTCCGGCGGATACATTTGGTCCGTCACATCCATTTCCTCTTTGTCCTCATCCGGCACGAAGAAAATTTCGTCTTTGGGTCGAGTTGCCGGTGGTTTCTCCGTAGTTGCTGGGCCCGTATGAAACTCGTCTCCCTCAGATTCTGTAACTCCTGTCCCAGTGTCTGAGTTCTCGACAGTCTCATTCCGGGTTGGGCTGGCCCGTTTCGGTGCCTTTTGGTCCTCCTTTCCCCGTTTCTTGTTTTTCGGTGTTTCCAGTGGTTCTAGAGTGGGTTTCCCGAATATAGGGTTCCGCGAAAGGGCATCGGCTACATTGTTCTCCCGCCCCTTTCGGTAGGCTATCTCGTAGTCGAATTCCTGCATGGCTAGGGACCACTTCGCTAGACGGCTCTTGGCTAGGGCTTTGTTGTTGGCCCGAAATAGGAATGTCAGGGCTTCATGGTCCGTCACTGTGGTGAACTTCCGATGGGTGAGGTAGTGTCGGAAGTGACGGCAAGCCCAAACCACTGCAAGTCCTTCGAGTTCGGAGATAGAGTATTTCTTTTCCCCACTGGTCAATGTTTGACTAATGTAGGCAATAGGGTGGACCTTCCCCGTTTTGTCCGCTTGTTCCAAAACTGCTCCGAGTCCTTCAATGCTGGCGTCGGTACACAGCACAAACGGTTTCGTCCAGTCAGGATAGGCTAGGACTGGGGTGGTGACCATGGCTTTTTTCAGTCGTTCAAAGGCTAGTTCCGTCTCGTCCGTCCAGTCGTGTTGTTCCCCCTTCGTCAGTAGTTTGTTCAGGGGCGCGGCTATTTTTCTGAAGTCTTTCACGAAGCGGCGGTAATAGCCAGCTAACCCTAAGAATCCCCGTAGTTGTTTTTGGTTCTTGGGTCGTGGAAAATTCTGGACAGCTTCCACCTTCTTTGGGTCTGTGGACATCCCTTCGGGCGTGATGATATGCCCCAGGTATTCCACCCGTGTCCGCGCAAACACACACTTCTTTGCATTCAGGAACAAATTCTGCTCGCGTAAAGTCTCAAAAACTTTTTGCAGCATTTGCAAATGGTGTTGCTCGTTCGGAGATGGGATCAGGATGTCGTCAATATAGACGGGCATGTCCGTCAGAATTCGGTGCATGATCCGCTGAAATGTGGGTGGGGCGTTAGTAAGTCCGAAGGGCATCACGTTCATATGGAACAAGCCCATATGGGTGATGAAGGCAGTCTTCTCCTTGTGTTCTGGTAGCATTTCGATCTGCCAGTAGCCACTGCTCAGATCCAGGGTTGAGAAACGTTTCCCCTTGCTGAACATGTCCAGAATCTCATCAATTTTCGGTAGGTGATAGCGGTCCTTTCTGGTGATGTTGTTCAGCTTACGGTAGTCCACGACCAAACGGGTGGTCTTGTCTTTCTTGGCCACTAGGATCACCGGTAAGGCCCATTGTGAGTCCGATGGTTCGCAGGTCCCTGCTTTGAGCATGGACTGGATATGCTTCTCAATTTCCGCTCGTTCCCAAGGGTTTACTCGGTAGGCCTTGGCAGTTACCGGTCCTTGTTCCCCCGGCGTGGTAGCCTGCTTTACAGCGGAGACCGGCCTGCGGTTTGTCAAAAACATCAGCAAATTCTTGCAGAAGCAGTCTGAGTTGTTGCTTGGCTTCCTCGGTCAAGTCCGCTGAGCTAAGGTCCACTTCGTCAGTTGGCTTCTTGGGCTTTTCGGTTTCTTCCGGTTTTAGGGCATTAGCCAGCACATGTTCTGTCTGCGCAGCCCCTCGAGCGTTTACCGGGCATCCGTGTACCTCATGGTCCAATTGTACCCTCGAATGCTTTTGGGGTGGCAGCTGGATTTTTTCATAGTCGGGTTCATACATGGCTAGGGCAAACTCTTTCCCTTCTGTTTCGCCGATCAGGACCTCTTCAGCGTAGGCAATACGCATTCCTCGTGCCAACAGGGTCTTCTGGTCGCTCAGGTTATAGACCCGGATATAGTTCGAATCTTTCGGGTCCATCAGCGCAGGGGGTACGAATATGTCGTACTTCTGTCCCACTGTCGGATCGGGAATGGTGACCACGCGATTTGATGGTATACAACAGCAGGCTGAATGACCCCCACAGTTTCACCTCCGCGTGTACCCAATCACAGGTGTTTGGGGCGATCCAGACGGATTCGCGAGCGCTAACTTCTGACACTGCCAGGTTCATTCGGCCAATGTACTTCAGTATAGCCGCTATGTGGGCAGGACTCATTAGTTCACGGTGTGCCCGAAATGGACCCAAAATCCCTAAGGGAGCCGAAATGCTATGAGTGCCCGGGTGGATGGACCAGTGGAATTTGGCTAGGAAGTCCATACCGATCAACAAGTCATAAGGACTGTGCGGTGAGACGTTGAAGGCGTGCGTTCAGGTGCGTCCAGCAAACTGGAGTGGCAGATCCACTGATCCCTCAAAAATCACCATTTCCCCGTTGGCTACCTTGGCTGTGGGTGTCGTCGGCAAATTCTGTTTCAGGTCCGGGTGTTTGTCCTTCAGCACGTTGAAGAACTTCTGCAAACAAATGGACATTGTGGCTCTCGTGTCCGCCAGGCCGAACAGTGAACATCCCTTAACGTGCACGTTGACCAGCGGCACTGATGACGGGATCACCTTCGATTTTCCCCCCATGTAGAAATTCCCGTCATTAACGAACTGACAGATGTAGTTCGCAGAGACTACGGTCACGGGGAAGGCATTTGGCGGGAGGTTGCTGGGAGGTTGATCCGCCTTCTTGTCCTCCGTTTCTGTCTGGTTTCCCTTCGAGACTGCCTGGCGAGGCTTAAACAGGGCGTCCTCTTCTTTATCAAGGATTCCGTGAGTTCCGGGACTCACTGAGGTTTTCGTCGGGGCTTTTTCTTCTTCTTGGTGGAATCGGCAGCGGAGGTTTGGCTCTCCTCTGTAGGTGGTTGGATCCGGATTTTGATCCGATGAGGTAGGGGTTCATCCTTCTTGTTCCCCTCCTCACTCTTGTTATTGTGCACCGTGGTGGTCTCAGCCTTCTTTTGGGTTTCATCCACCCAGGCAGGCATAAGGTTGGCTTCCACACCCACGTGATGCACGTTGGGACCTTGGTGCTGAAATAGGACGTATTGGCCATTTCCTTTTTCAAAGGCCAGGACCTCCGCTTCACAGGTGTATTTGAGGGAGTCCCCCCTATGTATTGCATCCGGGTAGCATACTCGGAGTAGGCGGCTTCTAGCTCCGGTGCTGGTACGTCAGCGACGTAGATCTGATTATCCCAGGTCAATGCGTTGACCCGTATTAGCTCTGTTGTCGAACCCATGTGGCTATATTTGGCTAGGAATTCCGCGTGCTGGGCCATCTTTTCCAGTCGCTCCGGATCCTCTTGGTGCTGTACTGAGGCAGCTTGAGGGGGGTTAGGCTCTGAGTCGGTGGTCCTTGTCCTTGCCGATTTCGAAATGCCTGATTGACGTTTCGGTTTCGTCCGCGTCCTCGTCGAGCTCCTCTGAGAGCCCTTAGTGGCTGATTCCAGTTTTGGTTCCACTGTGGTTCCCAATTTTGGTTGTTACTCGGGCTCCAGTTTGGGTTCCAGTTTTCTCCTTGATAATTTTGTTCCCCGTGGTAGGCCACATTATTTCCCCATTGTGGCTGGAACTGATGTTGTTGGTTGGTGAATCCACCCCCAGCTGATTGTTGGAAGTAGTCCTCCGACTGGTTGGGGCTAGAGGAGTATTCCTGGATCAGTACCATTTGGGGGTGATCGGGATTATGGTCGTCTTACGGGTAGAAGTCTTCATCGAAATCACCGACCATCATATAGGCCACGTTGTTTCGGCGTAGCATATGGTTCCCCGGTTGCTGAGGATAGAAATTTCCTTCTGGCGTGTTTCTCCACAGTTTAGCCCCTGGCATCGTTGACTGATTGGACGGGGGTTCACGCTGTTGGGGACCTCGGGGGGTCTGAAAGTTTCCCTGGTTCTGTTGATAGGTGGGGCGGTTTTGCTGGAATGGAGTGGAGGGAGAAACCCCTCTGCCTCGACTATTGTCCGCTCCGAACTGACCTCCACGTGGGGTATAAGTCCCCCGGTTCATGCCACCTCCACGGCTCTGAAAGGCTCCTCGTCCTCTGGGCGCGGTGGCGGGTTGTGGGGGTGTGGCACAGTGTCAGACCAGATGTCCCTTTCCTCCGCATCGGTAGCATTCTGCGTTGGGATTCACCAGGTTGGGCTGGAAGGTCGACGGTTGGTACCGGGGGGTAGGTTGGCTCTGATAGGGCTGGTTCTGAGGCTCCGGTTCCGGTGTGGTTGGTGTAAATTGTTGCTGTTGATTTTGCATCATAGCGTGGACTTGCATCTCACGCGCATGTAACAGCTCTTCTCGGCAGGAATTGATGAGAGTTCGCATTTCCTCCGCATCCTGTTTCAGCTGGTCAGCCACTGTAGTGTTAGGCTGTTGAGGGGTGGTTGTCGAGGCCGGAGTCGGCTTAGCCGTTTCTTCCAGAATGGTTTGTAGGGCCTGTTGTTGTTCGTCGTCCACCGTCGCTTCCTCTTTGGATCTTCGCAGCACTCCGGCTATGTGAGATAGCAGGGCTGTCGGGGACTTGGCTAGGATTTCCTGCTCCGCTTACATTTTGGACAGGTTCTCCACCAGGCGTCGCAAGGATTCCCGGTTTTTGGGCCAACCTTCCACCTGGGGTAGAAAAGGCAAAGTGACAGCACATAGGCTGTCTCGCAGTCCAGATTCCAGCCGGGACATGATCTTCTCAGCTCGTTGATTGTCGGTCATTGATTCCCCGGGGTAGGCTCTGGATAGGAGGGTTTCCAATTCAGAAGCGTATTCGGCCACTGTCTCCTCCACATGCTGCGATCTCAAGTAGAACCGTTGCGCCAGCGACTCTTGCTGCTCGGGCCGCGGTTCATACAGGAGCCGAAGCTTGCTTTTCAATCCCTCGTAGGTCAGTGGCATATTGGCTTGCAGCGCCATCTTGGCCACAATGGTCTTGTCCAGGCAGGAGATCAAGGCGGGGCGCCAACAGTCAGGCGAGATTGAATTAGCCTGGGCCACTGCCTCGAAGACAATGATCCAATCAGACCACTTAGTGGCCCCCTTCTTGTTTCCCTGGAACGGCTCAACTTTGCGGAAGATGGAGGAGTAGTTCCTCCGTCCGTTTCCGGCTGCGGCAGCTGCGGCTAATTGGCTGATGTAGGGTTGGACCGCCATCGACAAATCCGGGGTGGTAGTATTGTGGACAGGGGCCGTTTGGGTCTGGCTGAAAGTGACGGCCTTTTGGGTCGGGGGTGCTCGCGGCACCTCCGGTTGGGTCCCATAGGGGTAGGTTGACCCCAGGGGAGAGGCTTCCGCAATAGGTCGGGTAGTCACCTGTGGCATTCCATTAGCGGGGGTGATAGGTGATGTGGGGAAGTCGGCCATGTCTGATGCCAGGTTCCGCTTGGTCGAGTTGGTCGGATGCAAAGGCGTCTGGTTGGGTGGTCGTCGGTTGGTGGCCGGTAATGGAGGGATCAGCCGGTTATAGGCCTCTTCCAAGTTGGCCAGCATACGACCATGGTCGGGCATTGCGAACTGGATCACCCCAGACTCAGATGCTTGGTAGTGAGTTCGTCCTTCGTCGTCTTCTGTAGCACCTTAGTTGGGCAAGTTGGGTTTTCCCTTCATATTTGCCACAACTTCCCGTGTGAAGTTACGTCCCAGGAACCGGGCTTCCAGCTCGTCCATTCTTTCATAGTATCCGTTGGACATACTGTTCTGACATTGGTTCATTGGTGGGGACCACGGTCGTTTGTCCCGTGTATTCGTCCCAGGCTAGTGAGGGGTCGTCCTCCTGCGGGTGTCCCGTCATACCGTTCACCGAGGGTACCCTGGTGGGGGCATTCTGGATCAGGACTTCCTCCATGGGTTGAGTTGATGTCCAATTCGGGGGCAGTTGTTGCTGGCCTATTCCGCTCTGATGGTCCTCCGAATTGGCCAGGCCTGCTGTGGCTACCATGACCACATGATTGTCGTCGGGCGGGTGGAGGGCAGCTGGACAAGTGCCCAAAGCTCCTCGTCCTGGCCAGTCCGTTTGTTCATATTGTCTAGGTCGGGGACGGGGGGGGGTGCTGAGTAGACCGCGGGGTCCCGTTGTACCGGGTATAGGTCGGGTTGGGGGTGATCCAATTTCTCGTCCTCTAGTTCCCTGTCTTCCGTCTCAGCTTCGAGTTGTCGGCGGAACGCCCAATATCTCTCCGTATCCCCAGGTGTCCTCGGCAGGGCCTCGTAGAGTTGGTCCAGCTTCTCGTTGAATTCGGCTAAGGTCCACTTCCTCCGTGGCGTTCGCTGAGGGGTAACGGTCATCAGTACCCCTTTTGGGTTACGGCAGCCGTAGGTTGATGAGGAGGCGTCGGAGAAGGCACTGGACATGGATGAATCAGCGTAGGTCTTCGAGCTTCCAGTGGTTGTGGACCCATCCCAGTATCGGTGGGTCAAGTAGCGTGGTGGGTAGGACCCATCCAGACTCTCCTGGTGATTCCCAGCAGTGGTGGGGGCCAGACCGGTTGATCGCAGTTCGTTTCCAGTAGAGTCTCGTGCCTCAAACACGCCCGAACCGCAACTCAACTCGGAATGGTTGGGGTCAACATAGTATTTGGGCAGTCCCTGTCGCTGATTCAGAGCCTTGGTAGTAGGCTGAACCCAAGGAGGGTCATTCCAGGGTGTGGGTGGTCCCACAGACAACTGATGAGCAGCAGGGTGCTGCGCCGGATCTTCTTCCACTGTTGAAGCAAGTTCGGGTAGCGAATATACCCCGAGCTCTTGCTTTGATGACTTGGTTGGGTCTTCTGGTGCAGTTCCGGGTAGCGAAAATACCCAGGTGGACTGCGGAGCAGATCCGGACTGATCACTGGAAGTCATGCTGGGTAGCGAATAAACCCCAGTTTCCTGCGGAGGAACCGTCGTGCGTCTGGCACTATTCGTAGTGGGTAGCGAATACACCCCACTCTTTGGCCACGGCTTTTCGGGATTAGCAGAAGCAGCGGTATTGGGTAGCGAATAAACCCCAATGGTCCGCGGTGTCAAATCCGTCTCAGCTGGTGTTGCGGGACCGGGTAGCGAAAATACCCCGGTGGTCCGCGAAGGCAAATTGGCTTTGATGGTCGGTGCGGTATCGGGTAGCGAGTAAACCCCGAGTATCCGCGGCACTGATGATCCATCTTCGTATGAGCCCAAGTCACTTGGACTCTGTGACCAGGGGGAAGAGTCCCCGGTTGAGCTTCTGGGCCAATCTGATGATTTCCCTGATGATAACCAGGAGCCGGAGGTCGTCTGCTTTGTATCTTCATTGATGGTGGACGGCACTCTTCCACGGTTCCAAGCTGCATTCCCGGCTTCTGATGAGGAAGTGGTCGCATTCAGGGTGTCCCGTCTCTCAATGATGTCTCGTGACCTCAACTGAAGACTGTAGAACTCCCTTCCTGCGCCAAAGGAGGAGTTTTCAGAATCAGGCTTCTTCTCCGTTGACCACAGGTAGGTTCCTCCCCCGCGGTTCTTCTGGTGGTTGACGTGGGGTACTAGTTAGAGGTACCGCCACGGGGTCCCCTTCCCAACTTTTTGAGCCCAAGGTGGCATGAGGCATTTCAGGTATATAATCCTCAGCCGAATTTTTGACTTCCCCAGCTTCATTCCCAGAAGCAGATTTTTGAGGGGTTTTCACCCCAATGTTGGTGGTCAAGGGGGCCAAGCCCCCGATGGTAGAAAATGGGTCCCCTGGGTATGCACCCAATTTTTGGTGGATTGCGCGTACATACGCACCATACTCTCTGATTTTCCTCTCCTTCTCTGGGCTATTCCCAGGGAGAGGCTTCTCCGCCGTGTTCTTCAAGGCCACCGACAACGGGCGGCGGTCTTCTTCTTCCACTGGATCTGCATTGGTCAGAGGATTCACCACAGGGGCAGCAGTTTCTTCGGGGACTGTCGCACCACTGGTCGGGGAGCGGTCGTGGTCGTCATCGTCGGTTGGCACTTCTGCAGCATCAGGTCGGTGAGGATCAAGCGCGGGAAAGCCGGTGAACAACCGTCGTCTAACCGGTCTGCGCTGGTGGAGCTGCGAGAGGGGGTCCAAAACCTCCGCCGTACTGGATGGGGGTCGGGGGTCAGGACGCGTCGCCAGAGAGGGGGGCCCCTCCACCCTATGTGCCGTGGTTTTCTGGTGTGCGTCGTCGCACTCCTTAGCACTCGACACTGGGTCAGAGGAAGCCGGGGGCAACTGCAATACCTGATGAGGGGCAGCAACGGGGGCTGGTAGGTCCAACATGTGAGCAATCATAGCGCGCAGGACGTAAGCGCAGCGGGAAATTAGGTCACGAAACGGGGACCATAACTACCGCCGAAAGAGGGACAGGGATTAGGGTTGCTAATTTACATGTAAAAAAGTCCGGACTTTTTTACACCTACTTTTTTACACTGTAAAAAAGTGTAAAAAACTGTAAAAAACTGTAAAAAAACTGTAAAAAAGTGTAAAAAAGTGTAAAAAAGTGTAAAAAAGTAAATAATAACTAAACAAACTTCGATATAGGTCTTGCTGCATTTTCACATCTTATTACTGGTTTATTTTCGCCTTTCTTTGAAAGTAGTCTGTGATTACGTAATGTTTATTCTCATTTTAGCAAACTTATTACAGTTGTATCACCTCTATTTTGGTTTGTATACAATGCATATAAGCATTTCATTTCTATATGTAGATAATTATATATACGTAACATAACTAGACCATGTCGAATTTTCTGTGGCTATGATAAAATGTATAGTCTGTTGCCCGTTCAATATTATCGAAGCCCTGCAGCCGATGGTATAGACGATTCGATAGGCAGGACGTGTTCAGTAGCTGTCGCCAAAGGCAAACTAACTTTTTCTTTGGGTTTAACTTTACGTTGGGTTGGTGTCAGATTTACTTCCGCAAGCTTACAAATCATGTTTACTAAATTAAGAAAAAGGTGATAACCTTCAAACCTGCACAGTGAGCCTCATTTTGCACCGTTTCATCACCTCTCACTTGACATTGCGCTGACTACGAACATACATTAACACGAGGGTCTAATCTGGGGGGGTCCTGTACCGACATTTTGACCACCCTTGTACCACGTTTGATAAAAAATGGCCGTGTTTCAGCAAAAACTTGACCGATTTTTCAAAAAATGTAGCCAAAATACCAATTTTTAGCTTAAAAATTAACGATTTTCGAAACTTTTGGCCAAAAATAGGGTTAAAACTGCATAAATTTGATAGAAATGCCATATTTAACACCAAATTTTGCAGAAATTTTTCTTGCCCTTGTACCGGGGCTCAAAATTTGCTTGCCCTTGTACCGAATTCAAAATTCTGGGGGGGTCCCGGACCCCCCCCAGACCCCCCCGTGTTAAACTGTGACTACGAATAACAAAAAATTCAATTTTTTTATTTCACTATGCCATCTCCACTCGCACAAGATAACTGGCATAATTACCTTGGCGTTAACGGGTATATAACAACGAAACCAACAAGATAAAAGATATAGATGATACAAGATAAAATTAAAGAACGACCTGGGTTATATACTATACGAGAATTTGTGATGACCTTGTATACTAATCGATAACCGTGAGAGTGAAAAATCGAATAAGACAATATTTTTAATTTTCGAACCTCAACTATGGTATCTAGAAGTATACTAAACTAAATATATGTTTATGTATATATAGTATTATTCGGAATTATAGTCAAAATTAGTTTTGTTCTCGCTGGCTAGACAAGGATACACACAAACACTAATTGAACCGCAGTTTAAAGCTTAGTTATCTTGGTTCACACTTGTTTGGAAAATTGTCTAACTATGTACTGTATGCATTCTATATAGAATTTTCGTACGTACAAAAACAGGAAATTAAAATTCCACAATTTTCTAGTGAAGGACTACTTTCGCACTGTGGTAACATTTTTGTACGGACAAGTTTACGAACAAGTGTGGACTATATAGCTCTAGTTCATGGCCGTGTCTGGCGACATGTTGCTCTCGGCTTCTGAATCAGAAAACTCTAGTATTTCCAACGAATTATCCATGAGGTCTGCTTCCCGAAAACCATCCGGATCTGCAGGAGCAAGTGAATCTTCCGCTTCTTCCACAGTCATTTCGTCACGCACTACGCCAGCAAACGCAGGTGAGAGACTTTCCTCCACGTCCACTTCTTCTGTATTTGGGGAAGCTCGCTCATTGGACAGGATTAGCCGATTATATTTCACATACGTAAGCTTGCGAGCTCGCTCCGATGTCAGTCGGTTGCGCACTTTAGTATGTATAGCACCATGCACAGACCAATTTCTCTCATTCGCCGCAGCTGTAGCCGGCAGGGCTAAGAGTCGAACAGCCACCATGGCTAAACTGGAACCGCAGAAAAATCCTCCCCACCATTCAAGTGAACTCATTTTGTGACTGTTTCGCCAAGCACTTTTGCGTGAAAAAATTCCTGACTGGCACCGAAATTGAGCCAACTCTAACATCACAGAATCTTGATCGAGTTGCGGGTGATTTTGGCTGAAATCATCGATAAAATCCATTGCGCTTGTGATTTCTTCAGCGGAGAGTGCCTTGCCCGCATATTTCGGGTCGAGCAAGTTGGCCGCAAACTTTAGTGGATGACTAGCAAAGGCAATTCGAGACTCCAACTGCTTGGTGACGATACGCTCTGCAGCTGGACTGATAGGAGCCGTTCTTATGCTTTCTTCCATCCGCTCAGACAGTGTGTGCAAAATGACAGGGACTTTGGACAAGCCAATGGAGTCTCCTTCGCTGCCAGAGATTGCATCAATGGTTGGTTTCAGCAGTTTGTAGGCATTAAGAACTTGAGGCCAAAAAACATCGTCATCCGTCACAAGCTTTTTCACTTCAGCCAGTGTTCGTTTGAAGTTAGTATTGTCCACTTGAGCTATTTTCGGATGAAAGACTAGTTGTTGCAAAGCTGATTTCGAAGCCAGAAGAGCGTCCAACATAGTGCCGACTGAATTCCAGCGTGTCGGAGTGGGTAGTGAGAAACACTTTGTGTGACCAGTATTTTGCAGCTGTAAGTCTTTCAAAACAGCAGCAGGTGTCTGACGATGACAAAAAATTACGACTGATCGACACTGTGCTACCAACCGAGAAATTTCGGTCACCCCGCAGATATCAGCCGCCAGCAAATTCAGAGCATGAGCCAAACAGCCATATGGTGTGATCCAAGGAAACTGTTCCCGCACCTTTTCTCGTGCATTGATCATGGCAGCTGCATGATCCGTAACTATGCCTGTGAACTTTTCACTCCCTATGTCCGTTATCACACCGGTTAATATGTCAGCCAAATAGTCAGCAGTGTGTCGCTCTGCTTTGGTATCAATAGTTTTGAACAATACTGGCGAGGGAGTGTGCACGATAATATTCAGCATTGCGCGACCACTAACATCAGTCCAGCCGTCAGCTGAAATGCACAAACTTTTGGCCATCCCTATTTGACTCTGGACAAGACCACGAACAATGCCATATTCATTGTTGAGCAAACTGTTTGATACTCGGTGCCGAGACGGTATTTGAAAAAACGGTCGAATTGCTTTGAAAAAATTCGTCCAATAAGGATTCGACACAATTGCAAATGCACTGCCACTCATAATTATAGCTCGGGTCAATTTTTCGTCTAATAACTCTTGCTCTCGTTGATTGATGCGATCCATATATGTCGCAACAGATGATGACGTCGATGCTGAGCGCGCTGATGCTGAAATTGAACCTGGACGAGATGAGCTAGATGTAGGCCTCGGGGGTGTAGGCGACGCCGCCTGACGTGGAGCTGTCGGCTCAGCAACATGTCGTGGTGGCGGCGGTGACGGTGGCTCAATATTGTCATCATCGTCGTCAGAACCGTCAACTTGACTCGAAGCCACTTGGCGACCAGTGTTTTCGCACTGGTTCTGCAAGAAAACGGAGTAGACCAATTTAGAGTCTTCTGTTTTCCAATTTTGCTTATTTTGACACATACATGTATGAGGGAGGGGGATGGGGGGGACCCTCCCCCCCAAACCGAGGGGCCGGGGGTCGTAGGGCCGGCCGGTAGTGGGTACCCACGATTAAGGGTATGTACTATTAAGGGTATTACCCGCTCAAGGCACCATTATATACCTCAGATAAGATCAATCAAACTTGAAGATGCACTTTTGGTTTAGTCTAGTTTCCCAGTGTATTTACGTGACCAAACTGTGCAAAAAGGCTTGGAAACTATCGTTAAAGAGCTCTAGCACAGGCCTGATTCAACCATCACATACATGCGCAAACTTTGAAAGTCTGAAGGAGATCTTATATGTTCACCTCACTAGCGTCAAAATTTTTTCGCAATTTTGCGAAACAGTTTGAAGATTTTTCGCAATCGCCAAACTTTTTTCGCAATTGCGAAAGTTTTTGCTAAAAAAACCCAGCATACAGGTTTGCGCTTGATCTTACTTTAAATCTGCTTCTTATATCAGCTGGTATATCAGAGCATTTCGACGTCAGATGTTTTGACATTCGATGCTGATTGTTGACAAAGACAGCAGAACAAAAATTACATCGGCCTTTCGTCTTCCCCTCCAGTTTAATTTTCGTAAAATAAGACCACACAAAAGACTTCGGTCGTCCAGTTTTCATAATTAAACAATGATCTGAACAATTGCAAAGTTTAGTATAGTACATCAACATCATATATAAATATAATGTTTTAAGCAATGGCATACTTCATCCAATGCATGTGCACCAGTCGACATTTGATACTGTTTGCGTCTATAATTCTATTCTAAAGGATACGGACCACACAGAACCCCGTTATTTCCGGAGGATCATTTTGACACTCCAAGTTGTGAACACTCCATTTGGTGCATAAAAAGCTCGACTAGATATAACTGATTTTATCTGTTTTTTTCACTAAGAAATGTACCAACTGGTTCTTTTATCTCTAAAGTGCTACTATCTTAATGACCTCATTAAGATTTTATATAAACAAGAACTAAGATTTTATATAAACAAGAACAGACATTCGACTGTAAGTGTGGCAATCACGCGCTCGAGTAAGGCTGACTAGAGAAATGAGATAAGCATTGACGGTTCAAGTACAGCTTTATTGTCATATTATCCTACTCATAGACGTCATAGTGCAACTGTATACTGTATACATACGTAAAAATGCATATACAAGTATATACCGCAAGTTGCAACAAAAGTAGAGGACACAAACAGATTAGGCGGAATGGGTTTAAGTTTAATATTTTAGCGACCCCACGAGAAATATGCCTTGCATAATATTACACATATATATTATACTACACACACATACTACGTATACATATATACTAAACACAATATATAGTTAAAAAATAGTTAAAAGCAAAGAAAGTTAACAATCTGAAATAATCAACACAATATTTGTACGAAACAGCAGTTATATAGTCTTCTTCGGCAACGAAAAATAATAATTAGTCTGCAATTGTATATTACCTTATATAGAATAACAAGAACGCTAAGCCAAAACATATAAAACAGAACACGCTGTTATATGCTAAGCAGACATGTTCACACATACAGACACGTGCCATAACATGCACACACACTCGGAGACTAATTCACGCTGCAGGGTTCATAAGGGATAAAGCTATTCTGTTTCGTTCGCATATAAAGACATTCTGTTTCGTATAGCCTACGCCACGTGCACATACGTACGTTCTACGCTATGTTACTCTGCGCTTGAAACAAAAATATTTACGTGCGTGCTCCGTACCGCTGCACATCAATTACATCGTTTGCGCTCTAGTTCAGATCAAGTGTGTGTAAAAGATATGGAAATGTTTGCAAAAAAGTTAAAATTTGGAAAACAGAAGACTCTAAATTGGTCTACTCCGTTTTCTTGCAGAACCAGTGCGAAAACGCTGGTCGCCAAGTGGCTTCGAGTCAAGTTGACGGTTCTGACGACGATGATGACAATATTGAGCCACCGTCACCGCCGCCACCACGACATGTTGCTGAGCCGACAGCTCCACGTCAGGCGGCGTCGCCTACACCCCCGAGGCCTACATCTAGCTCATCTCGTCCAGGTTCAATTTCAGCATCAGCGCGCTCAGCATCGACGTCATCATCTGTTGCGACATATATGGATCGCATCAATCAACGAGAGCAAGAGTTATTAGACGAAAAATTGACCCGAGCTATAATTATGAGTGGCAGTGCATTTGCAATCTGTCGAATCCTTATTGGACGAATTTTTTCAAAGCAATTCGACCGTTTTTTCAAATACCGTCTCGGCACCGAGTATCAAACAGTTTGCTCAACAATGAATATGGCATTGTTAGTGGTCTTGTCCAGAGTCAAGTAGGGGTGGCAAAAGTTTGTGCATTTCAGCTGACGGCTGGACTGATGTTAGTGGTCGCGCAATGCTGAATATTATCGTGCACACTCCCTCGCCAGTATTGTTCAAAACTATTGATACCAAAGCAGAGCGACACACTGCTGACTATTTGGCTGACATATTAACCGGTGTGATAACGGACATAGGGAGTGAAAAAGTTCACAGGCATAGTTACGGATCATGCAGCTGCCATGATCAATGCACGAGAAAAGGTGCGGGAACAGTTTCCTTGGATCACACCATATGGCTGTTTGGCTCATGCTCTGAATTTGCTGGCGGCTGATATCTGCGGGGTGACCCGAAATTTCTCGGTTGGTAGCACAGTGTCGATCAGTCGTAATTTTTTGTCATCGTCAGACACCTGCTGCTGTTTTGAAAGACTTACAGCTGCAAAATACTTGGTCACACAAAGTGTTTCTCACTACCCACTCCGACACGCTGGAATCAGTCGGCACGATGTTGGAAGCTCTTCTGGCTTCGAAATCAGCTTTGCAACAACTAGTCTTTCATCCGAAAATAGCTCAAGTGGACAATACTAACTTCAAACGAACACTGGCTGAAGTGAAAAAGCTTGTGACGGATGACGATGTTTTTTCGGCCTCAAGTTCTTAATGCCTACAAACTGCTGAAACCAACCATTGATGCAATCTCTGGCAGCGAAGGAGACTCCATTGGCTTGTCCAAAGTCCCTGTCATTTTGCACACACTGTCTGAGCGGATGGAAGAAAGCATAAGAACGGCTCCTATCAGTCCAGCTGCAGAGCGTATCGTCACCAAGCAGTTGGAGTCTCGAATTGCCTTTGCTAGTCATCCACTAAAGTTTGCGGCCAACTTGCTCGACCCGAAATATGCGGGCAAGGCACTCTCCGCTGAAGAAATCACAAGCGCAATGGATTTTATCGATGATTTCAGCCAAAATCACCCGGTAAACCGAAAGATTTAGTGATGTTAGAGTTGGCTCAATTTCGGTGCAAGTCAGGAATTTTTTCACGCAAAAGTGCTTGGCGAAACAGTCACAAAATGAGTTCACTTGAATGGTGGGAAGGATTTTTCTGCTGGGGGTTCCAGTTTAGCCATGGTGGCTGTTCGACTCTTAGCCCTGCCGGCTACAGCTGCGGCGAATGAGAGAAATTGGTCTGTGCATGGTGCTATACATACTAAAGTGCGCAACCGACTGACATCGGAGCGAGCTCGCAAGCTTACGTATGTGAAATATAATCGGCTAATCCTGTCCAATGAGCGAGCTTCCCCAAATACAGAAGAAGTGGACGTGGAGGAAAGTCTCTCACCTGCGTTTGCTGGCGTAGTGCGTGACGAAATGACTGTGGAAGAAGCGGAAGATTCACTTGCTCCTGCAGATCCGGATGGTTTTCGGGAAGCAGACCTCATGGATAATTCGTTGGAAATACTAGAGTTTTCTGATTCAGAAGCCGAGAGCAACATGTCGCCAGACACGGCCATGAACTAGAGCTATATAGTCCACACTTGTTCGTAAACTTGTCCGTACAAAAATGTTACCACAGTGCGAAAGTAGTCCTTCACTAGAAAATTGTGGAATTTTAATTTCCTGTTTTTGTACGTACGAAAATTCTATATAGAATGCATACAGTACATAGTTAGACAATTTTCCAAACAAGTGTGAACCAAGATAACTAAGCTTTAAACTGCGGTTCAATTAGTGTTTGTGTGTATCCTTGTCTAGCCAGCGAGAACAAAACTAATTTTGACTATAATTCCGAATAATACTATATATACATAAACATATATTTAGTTTAGTATACTTCTAGATACCATAGTTGAGGTTCGAAAATTAAAAATATTTGTCTTATTCGATTTTTCACTCTCACGGTTATCGATTAGTATACAAGGTCATCACAAATTCTCGTATAGTATATAACCCAGGTCGTTCTTTAATTTTATCTTGTATCATCTATATCTTTTATCTTGTTGGTTTCGTTGTTATATACCCGTTAACGCCAAGGTAATTATGCCAGTTATCTTGTGCGAGTGGAGATGGCATAGTGAAATAAAAAAATTGAATTTTTTGTTATTCGTAGTCACAGTTTAACACGGGGGGGGGCAGGGGGGGGTCCGGGACCCCCCCAGAATTTTGAATTCGGTACAAGGGCAAGCAAATTTTGAGCCCCGGTACAAGGGCAAGAAAAATTTCTGCAAAATTTGGTGTTAAATATGGCATTTCTATCAAATTTATGCAGTTTTAACCCTATTTTTGGCCAAAAGTTTCGAAAATCGTTAATTTTTAAGCTAAAAATTGGTATTTTGGCTACATTTTTTGAAAAATCGGTCAAGTTTTTGCTGAAACACGGCCATTTTTTATCAGACTTGGTACAAGGGTGGTCAAAATGTCGGTACAGGACCCCCCCCAGATTAGACCCTCGTGTTAATGTATGTTCGTAGTCAGCGCAATGTCAAGTGAGAGGTGATGAAACGGTGCAAAATGAGGCTCACTGTGCAGGTTTGAAGGTTATCACCTTTTTCTTAATTTAGTAAACATAATTTGTAAGCTTGCGGAAGTAAATCTGACACCAACCCAACGTAAAGTTAAACCCAAAGAAAAAGTTAGTTTGCCTTTGGCGACAGCTACTGAACACGTCCTGCCTATCGAATCGTCTATACCATCGGCTGCAGGGCTTCGATATTATTTTTCGGGCAACAGACTATACATTTTATCATAGCCACAGAAAATTCGACTTGGTCTAGTTATGTTACATATATATAATTATCTACATATAGAAATGAAATGCTTATATGCATTGTATACAAACCAAAATAGAGGTGATACAACTGTAATAAGTTTGCTAAAATGAGAATAAACATTACGTAATCACAGACTACTTTCAAAGAAAGGCAAAAATAAACCAGTAATAAGATGTGAAAATGCAGCAAGACCTATATCGAAGTTTGTTTAGTTATTATTTACTTTTTTACACTTTTTTACACTTTTTTACACTTTTTTACAGTTTTTTACAGTTTTTTACACTTTTATATTTTTACAGTGTAAAAAAGTAGGCAGACCGGTTAGACGACGGTTGTTCACCGGCTTTCCCGCGCTTGATCCTCACCGACCTGATGCTGCAGAAGTGCCAACCGACGATGACGACCACGACCGCTCCCCGACCAGTGGTGCGACAGTCCCCGAAGAAACTGCTGCCCCTGTGGTGAATCCTCTGACCAATGCAGATCCAGTGGAAGAAGAAGACCGCCGCCCGTTGTCGGTGGCCTTGAAGAACACGGCGGAGAAGCCTCTCCCTGGGAATAGCCCAGAGAAGGAGAGGAAAATCAGAGAGTATGGTGCGTATGTACGCGCAATCCACCAAAAATTGGGTGCATACCCAGGGGACCCATTTTCTACCATCGGGGGCTTGGCCCCCTTGACCACCAACATTGGGGTGAAAACCCCTCAAAAATCTGCTTCTGGGAATGAAGCTGGGGAAGTCAAAAATTCGGCTGAGGATTATATACCTGAAATGCCTCATGCCACCTTGGGCTCAAAAAGTTGGGAAGGGGACC
>JASANF010002097.1:0-36169 GCA_030248245.1 Trissonchulus sp. WLG1_4 | reverse complement strand
TTCACCATATTCCCATATTTGGGGCAAGGGGGAGGGAGGCCTATGTCACGTTCTAATGACTGTGGTAAACTGTTTACTGAGACACTATATACATATATGTTGAAAGAAAGAAGGAAACCCCAATTTAGAAAGAAGAAAGAAATGGAGGCGCCGGAGACAACCCGGGACGCCTGCTTCGAAGACAAGCATGCTACCGCGACACCACAGCCCCCGAGTCTCATAGGCCCTATATCTCATTTACAAGCAGGTACCCTCCTTCGAAAACATTGCTTGCGACCCTGGACCGACACTCGTTTGATACCATGTTCCGGGGCGAACCCGATGCTTCAATGGCGGAGCACATTCACACGAAGGCCTCCAAGCCTACTTCATTCACACAACACCCAGGGTTTCCTGGCTCAACCGCAACCACAGGGTTTCTCGATCTAGCCAGAAGGTTTCTCAACCAATACCGAGGGTTTTAACCGGCTCACCCCTAACCGAAACTGAGGGTTTTCTCCGGTTCACCCCTAACCGAAAGACCGTATACCTATACGAGGAAGACTATGTCACAGTCACACAGCACACAGCACGAGTACCGTAAGGGTTGAAGTGCCAACCTCAACCCAGGGCATGGGGCACCTAACCCACCTCCGAAGACGGTTCGGGGATAAGGCTGTCCTGAGGATCCGGCCCTATCCTTTCCGTCCTGTCACGGTCGCCAGAATGTTGAAAGAAAGAAGGAAACCCCAATTTAGAAAGAAGAAAGAAATTGAGGCGCCGGGAATCGAACCCGGGCCGCTTGCTTCAAAGGAATGCTACCACTACACCACAGCCCCCGAGTCTCATAGGCCCTATATCTCATTTACAACACATACTCTTGTTTCTAGTCTTATATTATCTGTGGGCTTCGTATAACCTCAACATGAATGTTCGACTGGTTCCAGTGAAAAACGGCACAATGGGATATTTAGTGGACGATTACTTGTTTCTAAAAAATATGTCTCGGGGCTTTAAATTTTACTATCGTTGCTCCAACAGCCGCATTACTGGCTGTCCCGCGACTTTGACTGTTTGCGGAGACCAAGTGAAGAGAAACGAACACCAACATAATCATGACACGCCTGATCTGGATAAAGTTTGCAGAGCGATTGAGAATAAAAGAAAAAGATACCGCAAGAAAGCAAGTAAGTCGCAGCTGTTTTTTGGATTGAGTTTGTTCCAGAGACTGACTGAACGGCTGAGATTCACAAAGAGCATTTGAACACAGTTTTTGTGTTGTTTTTATACATAACTGTGGTTGAAAGGTAAAAGTTGAAGCTATATCAGGGTTGGCGCGATAGCGCCCAACCCTAGAATAGGAGAAAAACCACTCAATGTGGATTTTAGAAATTTAATTTTTAATAACTTAAAATATACCTATGCAAGCAAATGACTTCATTTCATAGGCGGAACCAGGGGGGGGGGGAGGAGGGGGCGGGGGGGGGCTCGAGCCGCCCCCCATCGGGTCGCGGATGTCGGTATAACAGGGGCGCAGCACAGGCGGAGGTTAATGGCGGGAATTCCCTCCCCAGAAACGTTTAACGACGAAAATTGTACACAAAGATCGACATATGTATTTCGACATCGACATATCGATTTTACACATATATGCATACATTAATATTGCTGCATTTGCTCAAATTCGCGCGAATAGGGTGCAGAAAGCGCTAAGGCGGCTTTTGACTTGGCCCTATTCTTTACAGCCCTTGCTCTAATAATTTAACAAGCTGCATCTCTTATTCAATGACACTAAACTTTTGTTCGTTTATTTTAGCTAGCTCCATTGCATTTTTCCGCTTTAGAACGGTAACCTCCTACTCTACCCTTTCGTGATGCCGAGGTGGCATTTTTACAATAATGTAGCTTGTGTGTCAATGGGGTCTCGGTTTTTTTTCGTGGAGAGTTTTCGCTGAGAGAGACGAGACGAGATGATGCGTGAGTCTCGGTTTTGGCGGCGGCGGCGCTTCCTCCTGTGTAAAGAGAGATGCGAAAAAAATAATATTCGCCACTTATACTTATTCTTGTGGCATGACTTCTGCGACTTCCTACATCCGCGTCCACCCCTGCACGTACCTGTTGTACTCTTGATAGTCAAAATCTATTCTTTTCGTACCCTTCGGGTGGAATTCTAGAAGGGTGATTAAGTTAGTCAGTGATTGAAAGAATAACGCGCGTGCAGATCACATCAGGCGAGTCCATTCTCAGCGTGTAGAATTTGTAATGACAAAACGTAATGAAAGAACGTTTAACGACTGATTAAGTTAGTCACTCGCTAATCACCCTAAAATTCCACCCGTATGTTTCGTTTTCTCAAGTGGTGCAAGTGTGCTACATTTTTTTTTAAAACTTAATTTCCCAATTCGTATGGGGTCGGGTGGGGTTGGGTCTGCTCGGGTCCAATTGAGATTTCGGATTTAGGGGTCTGTTAGGGACTAGGGTCAAAAGTTTTAGGTACATATAAGTTCTCGATTTTGGCGTTAAATTTTGACCATTTTCTTAAGCTAATGGACTCGTGGCAGAATGACTACTAGACTAGAGGATTCGCGGAGCCTGTCACCTGCATATCACGAAGAGTATATACATAATAGGGAAGAGTATGACACTCTTCCGTATTCTAGATTTCTAGCTAATCGGCCCGGACGATGCTCCGGCCGAAATAGCCCTTTTACGCCTTGATTTCAAGGGCGGGGGTAACCCCCCTCGAATCAAGACGTCATGATTCCAGGGGGCACCCCCTCAAATCAGGGAAGTGTCTTGATTTCAGGGGGGGGGGGGTCCTCGCCCTCGTTTCAGCACCCCACCAGCTCACCACAGAGTTCATGCTGGTGAGTGGTGACGTGCTGAAACGAAAGACAATACCGATTTCGAGCTGGTGATGTGCTGAAACGAGGGGGTGATACCCCCCTGAAATCAAGTCACTGTCCTGAGTTGAGGGGGGGGGTGTTCCCCACTGGAATCAACACATGTCTTGATTGAAGGGGGATGCCCCCCATGAAATCAAGACGTAAAAGGGCTATTTTGGCCGATTAGCTTGAATATGGAAGAGTGTCATACTTGAGTGGAATATGGATAAATATGGAAGAGTGTCTTCCCTATTATGTACTCTTGATATCACGAAGCACGAAAAGGACAACAAAAAATTGATAAGAAAATTTTTCTTTTTGAGAGTTTGTATAGGTATAGCAGCTAGACGAGAGGTCGGGTTGGTCGGTTTGAAAAATTTCGACACGTTGGGAAGTCTAGTCAATATATACCTACTGAGTCACGGACGAGTATGGGTATGGCACTGATGGGCGTGCTATATATAAGTGATTTATACGCATGTTTCTGTGAAACTCCGAGTGCAGGTGCACGAGTGCGCTTACGACTGTGGTCACGTGGAATATGTATATATGTGTGTGTGTACGTACGTACAGCTGATTCCTTTTATCTCAGGGAACGTGTTCTGGGGCGTCTGATGACTTTTGACCAGCGTTGTTAATTTTTAATTGTTAGAGACGATGACTTTTGACCAGCGTTGTTAATTTTTAATTTTTAGAGACTTAAACTCACAAAACGCAAAACTTGTATATAATGTGTACCTATATCTGGAATTTTTTTGCAAAATTTGGATAGGTAGGTATGTATTTTACGCAGATTTCGACTTGTTGCTCATTTTTTAATTTTTCAGCGATTTGTATCTAATTCAGAGTTTTGGGGCACATTTTTTCAGCAACAAGGAAGGGAACTTGTCCCGATGGGTCAAAAATGAAAAGGGCTTGTTTCGAAATCTCAAATCTGGGAGGGGTTGGTCCCCAACCCCTCGCATGACATCTGTGCTTATGAGATTTCGTGCAATCCACCATACAGATAACAGTACCAAAATTTTGGGTACCCCTCCCCCCCTTGGTTGCACCCCCCCTCCCCTGAACCTGCTTATTTTTGACTGTGCTTTCCCAAGACTGACGCAATTTTTACAATTTTTCGAATAGAAATTTATGATTTTGACAATTTTTGGACAAAATTACGGTAATAATAGCTTAAATTTGATCAAAAATACCCATTTTTCAAGTCTAAAATACACTTACCAAAGAGATTTTGGCCGAAAATTTTGCTCACGTCTGGACGCCCCTCCCTCCTCTGGGACCGAATTCTTTTTTGGGGGGGGATCTCCCCCCCCCAACTACATGTATATATGCAATCCACTTAAGGTGGTAGTTACGTTTTCGCAGCTTTTTTCAATGTTCTATTTTGCAGCAATTGCTAAATCAATTTACAAGCGGTCTTTTGCATATTATTAATCAACTTATTTTTTACAAAATTACAATTTTTCAAGAGTCGGTGTTACTCATAGTGTGCACGCCAACTATTTTGGTGAAGCTCATCAGCTCAATTTTATGCATTTTCCCCCGTATTTCGTTATTTCTTCACTGTGATAAAAAAACTCCGCATACAATTACGCAATTTATACCAAAGGCACGTTGATGTGTTACAAAACTGCTGGTATGCTTAACTAAGCGTAATAATTTAGCAGATTTTTACAGTGAGCAAAAGTTTGCCTCGAATTTTTCTAAAAAGTCAAGAAACGGCAGTTTTTATGACTTTGGTAGGCTGTAACTAAAAAAAATAATCAACCTTTTCACTCAATTCGAAAAAGGTATAGGGCAAATTTATTTGGCTACTGTCAAATAAGCTGTCTTCGCATTCTTATGAACGGAACAGGATATTGGTTACTTCAACTGAAATCACTCATTGTGCTCAGAAATGACGGATTTTTTAAAAAATTTCAATTCAGTTAAATAGGGCCTCATTGGGGTCAGCTAATAATACATTAAGCACAGTTTTCCCGTACCCGTTGAAAAAATGGCGGACAAAAGTTTTAAAAATGACGTTTCAGGAGACTGAAGAAAATTTGCAATTTTTGAAGTGGTTTATTAACACTGCCAATGCTCGTGGCTGCTGTGACATATACTAACCAAATTTTGCAGGTATAATAGATGCATAAGGGACTATGTAAATGTAAATTATTGTGCAAAGTGGTTATTGGTATTTTGTGATATTGGCATGAGAAGTCAGAATTGAGGTAAAAAACTTCAAAGTTACGGATCGCCTAGAACGGCTAACAGAAATATATCATATTTTAGCTGAAAATATTCTTAAAATAAATTGGGTTAGACCTTTTTTGATTGGCTTTTATGAGTAGTGTAAGAGCCATAAAAATTTGCATACAATTTTGTAAGTCCTCAAAAAATACACAAAAAATCCAGTTTTTTAGCTATATATAAATTAGCCGTAAAAGTTTGAATCAATGTCAAAATTAGCTGAAATATTGCTATTTACATTCGCAATGTCCGTGCCAAGTTTGATTATGTTCCATCAAGTAACTTTTGAATTATTGCAAAAACTTCGAAAACGTAACTACCACCTTAAGTCAAAAGATTCCTATTTCATGAATTTGATGTACTTTGCAGATTTTTGTCTCAGCGGTTACCTATATTACATTATATACACGGTGAATTTACTGATAATAATACCCGATTTCATTGTCACTGATCCTTAGAAATTATGAGCGCACGCTTTGGCCCGGACCCAAACGAGCAAATTCCGCGCAAATACGAGGGTCGCCTGGAAAGTCTAACGGAACTGCAAAACTGGACCAGAAAAGCGGGACTCTCAGTGAAGAAGCAACGGAGCTCAAAAACTGGTCGCCAATTTTACTACCGCTGCAAACGACAGGTTCATTTTGGGTGCCGGTTTTTGGGGTACGCCCGGTGCAGTTGGGACTTCGGACGCGTGGACGTTTATACAAAGGGGTCGCACAACCATCAGGTGCCCGGTAGTCCATCTTCCAAATGTGAGTTTGTAGAAGCACCGTTCAAGACGGGGTGGGGCGGGGGTAGTTTTTAAAAATAGTTGATTTTTTGCTAAAACTGCATTTTTTCATCTGACTTGGTACAAGAGCAGTTAAAATGTCGGTACAGGGGCCCCACTGGAATGGAGTCCCGTGTGAAAGGATGTATTGACGATTGGGTGTAAAGTATAACTGAGTCTAACCTACATAGAACAATTGAGAAATATACAGTCTTGGAGCTGATGCTTTGTTTTTCTGTTTTTGACTAGTGATTTTTGTAGATGTGTAATCGATTACCGAAGTCGAACCTACATAAGTAGGATATCATGAAACATATAAGTCGTCTTATGTGGGACCATGTTCGGCTATATTTTTTTCTGTTTCTGATGACTGATTTTTTATTTTCTATATATATATATATATATATATATATATATATATATATATATATATCTATATATATAATATATATATATATATATATATATATATATATATATATATAATATATTTTTATTTATATGAACTTGCAGACTTGAACAGCTTGCAAAATTTTGTACACTTTCAATGGGTATATAAATGTATCGCAAATAATCGTCCCTAATCTTTAAAGCCTGTTTAAGGTGGCGCTCTGAATAACCGACTTTGGGCGATAAAATTTTTCACGTAAGTTTTCGTTAACTAACTTAAGAAGAAAAGTTGTTGCAAATTAAATCAGCTTTCATTTGATGTATATAACGTCAAATTTTGTTCAACTTGAAATTTTAACCTATTTTTCAATGGGAAAAAATCTTAAAATTGATACACCGAAAAATTCTATATGGCTTTTGGTACTTTTTGAAGCAGTTCTTTGTAGCTAATTGCTAGTTGCAACTTTTCAAAAAGTCGTTTGTGTAGGCAAACTTTTCTAAAAAAATTTCCAAAATACGTTGACCAACATTGACAAAAATACACTATTTTTCAAACTAATTTTTCGTTAGCTACTTTTTGGCTTCTGAAACTTTTCTCAACGGATTTTAGTACAGAAAAATTAGCTCTATTTTTTGGAAAATACGTATGTGTAGGCAAACTTCAGGTTTCTGAAATTGGGCTATAGCGTACATTTTTTTAAGATTACTGTCAGCTGCGAAAACCGATCCGGATGAAACTTTGCAGACTGTTAGAGCAGATATATATGGAGGTGCCGAACTTCTTGAATTGTAATTATTATGATTTGGCTCAATATGATAGGCTTTTTAAAACGTCACTTTTGATAAAAATCAAAATAACTAAAAATTTATTGCAAATCACAAAAATTCAACAAAAATGGCACCTCGGCAAGATAATTGTCTTTAATTTAAGCTATAGATTGTTAAATTTGGTTGAGGCACCATTGAGCTACGTCGTTTCAAAAATTAGTCAAATTTTTCAAAATTTCAATTTTGATGCAGTCATAAAACTTGGTAAAATGTTCCGAGAGTCATCAAACTTTGCAAAAATGCTTGCCTGGTGTTCATCTTGATTGCGCTTAAGCAAAAAAGTTTTTATCACGAAAAACCAAAAAATTATAACAATTTGACTTATTGGAAGTTACTCAGAGCGCCCCCTTAAGGTGGCGCTCCGAATAACTGACTTTGGGCAATAAAAGTTTTCGGTCACGTTTTCAGGTCTTTATTCTTGAAGAAAGGTTGTTCAGCAGTGAATCAGCTTTCGTTTGATATACATAACAGGTAGTTTTGTTGAAAATAATTTTTTGACCTGAATTTTGATATGGCAAAATCTTCAATTCGATTTTCCGAAAAATTGTATATGGCTTATGTAACTTTTTACAACGGTTTCCCGTAGCGAATCGGTGACTGCTACTTTTTAAAAAGTCTTTTGTGTAGGCAAATCTTTCTAAAAAAAATTTCAAATTACGTTGAGCAACATTGACAAAAATACACTATTTTTCAAGCTAATCTTTCGTTAGCTACTTTTTGGCTTCTCTGACTTTTCTCAACGGTTACTTGCATTAAAAATACGCTCTATTTTTTTACACTGTCGTTTGTGGGGGCAAACCTCAGTTTTTCTAATCGGCAATAGCCTTTTTTGATTCGTGATATCTCTCCTCCATGTCGTTTTTTCATTGTGAAATTTGACTTAAAGTTACAAAATAAGTAGATTCAGGTGTACCTTCTTAGAAAATGTTGATTTCTGTTTTTGGTGAAATTCTTCAGCGTTTTTAAGCTGACCAATTTTAGAAAAACTAGTGTATTTTGAGCCAAAACATTTGGATTAAAATTATAAGAAAAGATACACCTCGGCAACATAATTATCTACAGTTTAAGCTATATATATAGATCGTAAAATTTGACCAAAGTTTCGCTCAGTTATGCCGTTTGAAAAATTGTGCGCATTTAGCGAAAATGGAAATTTTCAAGCTGTCATAAAAAGTTAGAAGCCTAATGCCTAAGCCTAAGCCTACGTCCACTTATAAGATAATGAAGTCATGGAAGTTATTCGGAGCGGCACCTTGAGAAGATGGGGAAAACGCCTGGGGTAGTGGGGTGCCCCTTGGGGCACCCGTGGTGCCACATGGGCGCCCCAAGTGGGGATTCCACACGTTTTTCCCCATTGTGTGAAAAAGGTTTAATTTTGCCGTGTAGCATTTATATACCGCTTCGCTTTTGAAGGCTGCCGCCTCTCTTACCAAAAGTAAACCAAATAGAGAGTAAACACAATGGAAGCTTGGGTGTAGTCTATCTTTGTGTGTCTGTTGATGACTATCTTGTATTTTATCTGTGTGTTTGTTGACTATCTTGTAGTTAATCTGGGTTCAATTGTATATACATGTATATACCTACGTACGTTAGATCTGTGTTAACATGGGCACAGTTTGTCTCGGTTGAACTTGAAACTTTGACTTAATAATTTACTCATCTTTCGTACATACATAATTTACTCATCAAACAGCGAATCGACGAATGCGTTGCCATGGGGATGAAGACGGACGAAATCAGACAGGCCCTGGCCCAAGAGGGGTTTCAGATGCCATGGCCTTATCAGCTGTCTAACCGAATCAAATATATACGTCAAGGGCCTGAGAAAAAAAATGGCGCAACAAGATGGGGGTAAGTGCGGAGAGCAGAGATAGAGATGTCTGGGCTACATATTTCTATTTCCTGTGAACGCTCGCTATATAGAGTTGGGCCATTTCAAACCTCACCAGTCTATTTTAATGTGTCTGTTGCCTGTAGTTTATCTGTGTGTCTGTTGACTATCTTTTAGTTTATCTGGGTTTAGTTGTCATGTTCCTACGTACGTTTAGCCTGTTTCACACGATGGGGAAAACGCGTGGGGTGCCCCTTAAGGCACCCCATGGGGTGCCACATGACGCCACATGGTGCCACATGACTCCCATGGGGTGCCCCGAAGGGCACCATGTGGTACCGTGTGATACCCCATTGTGTGCGCGTGGGGCACCATGTGGCACCGTGGCGTGTGACACCCCATGGGGCACTCCACGTGGGGAAAATCAAAATCGCTCGCCGTGCGTTATTCCATGTGGCACCACGCGCGACCAATTAGTAACCACTGTTGATGATCACGTGACTTTATACAATTCTTTGAAAGACGATTTAAAGGCATAAACTGAATCATTTGAGTTAATTCTTTCATATTTGGTTAGTCTATCACGGCTTTTAAGAGTACGTAGCTCATAAATTTTATTTAAGTAAACTACAAAATTTACATAATTTTTATAAATTCTTACCGTAATATTTGCACAAGGCACATATCACATTTGTCGAAATCCAATGTAAAACCTTCGTAAATTCTCGATATTTTGACCGTTTACGCGCCTAAAAATTCAAATTCCCCGCGCGTTCATGCCCCATCGTGTGAATATGTTTCCCCTGGGGAATCCCCGGGGGACACCACACGGTGCCACGTGACGCCCTACGGGGCACCACATGGGGTGTCACACGACGCCACATGATACTCCAGGGGGCGCCCCACGTGGTGCCCCATGAGGCGTCATGTGGCACCGTGTCGCACCCCATGTGGTGCTAAATGGGGCGCCCCACGTGGGGATTCCCCACGTTTTCCCCATCGTGTAAAACAGGCTTTAGATCTGTGTTAACATCGGCACAGTTCGTCTCGGTAGAAACTTTGACTTCATAATTTACTCATCTTTCCTAATGTAAACTTTCTCCTTTCTTTGTGCTCCTAACTTTTGTCTTTTATCTTGAGTTTGTTCATTTCATTTTTGTCTTTAGATGTATATTTATGTGTATATTACATACGAGTATACGACTAAATTTTATAGAATGTGTTGGAAATTCAATGCAAAGTTGTGTTTTAGATATATATTTCTTATTTGACTTTATTCATTATTCAAACTAAGTTACTTTAATTATTATTTTTACTAATAACTGTAATCAATTATGCCCACAATAAAAGAATGGGATTTCATCGGCACGTTTTCCAATCATGACGAGTTGAGCGATTTTTTGAACAGCAAGCACGTTTCACGGCGAAATGAGGAGAAACTCAAGAATGCTCGGAAAATCAGCTATTGCTGCAACAACAAATCGCTCTACAAGTGCGATTATGCGATTTACGTGCGAATTCCAAAAGATGGAAGCCCTATGACGGTTTTCGAGTTTTCCCGACACAACCACGATTCGGCGATGCTGGATCTGCCTGGAATCAACCCGGCGACCAAACAGCGAATCGACGAATGCGTTGCCATGGGGATGAAGACAGACGAAATCAGACAGGCCCTGGCCCAAGAGGGGTTCCAGATGCCATGGCCGACTCAACTGTCCAACCGAATCAAATACGTCAGGGGCCTGAGAAAGAAAATGGCTCACCAAGGTGTGGGTAAGTGCGGAGAGCAGAGATCGAGGAGTTTAGGATCTAATCCAAGATCTGTTTCGTCTGGAATTTAATATTTCTATTTCCATTAGAAATAATTCCATCCGTTATATTTAGGTAGGCCATCTCTTCATTGGTTAGCTCATGACTTCTGGGACTTTGGTTTGGGCTCAGGCTCAGTCTCCGGGATTATGGACATAATCCACCTCGTGTGAAACAGGCTTTAGGAAGCAATATCCACCCAATACTTCGCCAGTTACTAGCTCCTCTCCTATTGCTATTTTTAAGCGTGTTCTTGGCGTTTGTTATGCGACTAAAGTTTTAAAATTGCAAAAAATGCATTTTAAGTCATTACAATAAATCGAAAGTCATTCCCCCCGAAATTTTTTTCTGGGTTCACCTACTGGCAATAACAATAAAGCGCAAAACTGGAACAAGTTATCAGAAAAGTTCAGACCTCCGTCCACCCCCTAAAATATATGTTTGGGACCGTCAATTTTTTGGACCCAATTTTCGCCTGTTTTCTCGAAATCGGGAAGTATATATGGGATTTAGTTAAAATCAGAGTTTGTGTTTTTTAGTAAAATCAGAATGGTTTGATAGCACAACCACTACAACACCGTGCTTGTGTAGCAACAATGTAATGCTTAAAAAAAGCTTTCCGGTTGTATTTTTAAAAAGCACACATTTTCCTAAGAAAGCACACACTTTCTTATAAAAGCACACCAAAAGCACAGGGTGAAATTTGAAAAAACCCTGATTTCACGTAAAGTTCATTGTCACTGGTCCATAACAGACTCAAAAAGCAAGGAACTGGTCGCCAATTTTACTACCGCTGTAACCGACAGGTTCATTTTCGGTGCCGGTTTTTGGGGTACGCCGTGTGCAGTTTTATTTTGGACCGTGGACCGTCCAGCGATAAAAACCAAAGGGGGGACCCTTGTTGACAATTTCTTCAGGTTCGACCAAAAGGGGGGGGGGTCGCGACCCCCGCGACACCCTCCCCCTGGCTACGCCCTTGCGTGGACGTTTGCACAAAGGGGTTGCACAACCATAAGAAGGTTCTTGCTAGTCTAACTTCGTCTGGGACGGTTGGGTGTAAAGTATTACCGAGTCTAACCCACATAGAAGAATTGAGAGGTTTAGAGTTGCTATACTCGTGTCTGACTAAGGCTCATTGTTTTTCCGTTTCTGACTAGTGGTTTTTGTAGGGTGTATTATTGTATTACCGAAGTCACATATACATATGTAGAACAGTCATGAGGTAAGCCGTTTTAGTGGGACCAAGTTCTACTATATCCTTTTGCGTTTCTGATGACTGATTTTTATTTTATTTATAGTTTTATTGTATATTTTATTTATATGGACTTGCAGACTTGATTAGCTCGCGCAAATTTTTAAACTTTCAATGGGTATGTATGTATGTATGTATCGCCAATAATTGTCCCTCATCTTTAAAGTGGCAAAGTAGGTAGCATCTGATCGCTTTGCTTCTAAAGGCTGCCACCTCTTGTAGCAAAAGTGAATCCACTAGAGAATTCAGATATATAAACACAACAACAACAACAGAAGGTAGAATGTAGTCCATCTGTGTGTCTGTTGACTATCTTGTTGTAGTTTACCTGTGTGTCTGTTGACTATCTTGTAGACTGTAGTTTATCTGTGTGTCTGTTGACTATGTTGTAGTTTATCTGTGTGTCTGTTTAGATACTATCTTGTTGTAGTCTATCTGTGTGTCTGTTGACTATATTGCTGTAGTTTAACTGTGTGTCCGTTGTCTATCTTCTTGTAGTTTATCTGGTTTCAGTAGTGCATAACCTACGTACATTAGATCTGTGTAAATATCGGCACAGTTTGTCTCGGCGGAAACTTTGAGTTCATAATTTACTCATAATTTATGATGTGAACTTTATATCTTTCTTTTATTTTCATCTTGAATTTGTTTATTTAATTTTTGTCTGTCGCATGTATACACGACTATTGAAATATAAATTGTATTGAATGTGTTGGAAATTCACTGCAAAGTTGTGTTTTAGATATTTCTTATTTGACTTCATTTATTATTCAATTTTAGTTACTTGAAATATAATTTTACTGATAACTCTAATCAATCATGCCCAAACCGAGAGAATGGGATTTCATCGGTACGTTTTCCAATCATAGCTAGTTGAGCGATTTTTTGCACAGCAAGCACGTTTCACGGCTAAAAGAGGAGAAGCTCAAGAATGCACGGAAGATCAGCTATTCCTGCAAAAACAAATCGCTCTACAAGTGCGATTATGCAGTTTTCGTGCGATTTCCGACAGACGGGGGTCCCATGACGGCGTACGAGTTTTCCCGGCACAACCACGATTCGGAGATGCTGGATCTGCCTGGAATCAACCCGCGACCAAACAGCGAATCGACGAATGCGTTGCTATGGGGATGAAGACGGACGAAATCAGACAGGCCCTGGCGCAAGAGGGGTTTCAGATGCCATGGCCGACTCAGCTGTCCAACCGAATCAGTTACCTCAGGGGCCTGAGAAAAAAAATGGCGCAGCAACATGGCGGTGAGTGCGAAGAGCAGAGATCGAGGAGTTTAGGATCTAATCCAAGATCTGATTCGTCTGCACATGTACATGGGGGTGTTTGGGGGGGGGGGGCAAGCTTCCCAGATTTGACCCATCATTATATCATTATAGGTCACTTTATGAGTGGGGTGCGGAGCAACGTTTACGCTAATTTTCGCTTCGTGTGCCACCATTTCTGGCTTGTGAGCCATCGATTTTGCCGTCATGAGCAACTTCAAAAACATCGGGGGGGGGGGGGGGTGGTGAAGCACCTGTCTCGCCTGTCTGGAGGGGGGTGTGGTTGCTTTCTTGGGGGGGGGATGAAAACCTTTATATACTCATGATATACTCTCAATAACGCACATAGCACTTTGCAAAGTATGTAGATTTATATATTTGACTACGTAATGAGTATATACTGGGCTTAGGCTTAGGCTTATATAGGCTTAGGCTTAGGCTACTGACCTTATACTAGTAACGGGTCAAAATTTTGGGGAGGGCCTCTCGGGCCAATTTTGAGGACCCTAATTGACCAAAAATACCCTAAATTTTGCAAAATTTTATTAATTTTAAATTTTCCTAAAACATTGCCATTTTTACTACATTTTGCCCAAATTTTCGGGACCCCCCCGTCGGGTCCTCGATTTTGGGGACTTCCCCCCATGCCCTTCCCCCCCTCATACATCTATGCTAACCCAGAGTTTCATTAGTCAGCAAACAGCAACCAAATTGTCTTCGACCGCAAAATCTTAAAAAATTATTTTTACTATTATTTTAGCGTTCAGTGCTCACCTTAATTGAATGGCATTTTCCATTGTCCCCACTAAACGTGGGGGCACGGGTTACTTAATTGACAATTTCATTTTTGTGAAGAATGTGCAGCGGGGTTCGAAAATTTATTGCAAATGCTTGAATCGACGAATTTCCGGATGCGTTTCGGCCGTTATCATCGAAGGGGAACAAGTTCGCCCCAACGGTCTGGCACACAACCACGCTCCACCTCAGATATACTGCCCCGGTGGCAAAAAACGGAAAAGTTTAGCAGGGAATTCAAGTATATATTTTTTAAAGTTTTTATGCTTTTGTTATACTAATACGGCTACTGTATTTGATTGCTAAAAAGCAGTTGTTCGTTGTAGTTGAATTGTAGAGGATAACTAAGCGAATTGCTGAGTCTACTGGAATCTAGAAAATTTTGACCCATTTTTGCCACCCTCACGGTTACAGAGGAGTTCGGAAACTACACAAACCTACCCAGCTTTCTGAAGGCCGAGTGAACTGCCCTGTGGCGAAGCAGCAGCAACAGGTCACGCATTATATACGTGTGTTAGTGTTCATGCGCCTGGCTGTGGGGAGCCACAAAACAGTTTTAGACAATTTTGACCCGCTATATTACCTACAATGCGGTCGGCTGACAGAAAGGCTTCTCATTTAGTTGGGACTTATATTGTCGACCTTTGCTTGCTAGATTTAATATACACTTTTCTGGCTCAAGCCTGTAGTTCCGTTTCCGTTTCTTGTTTTGTTCGAAACTCTTTTCGTGAGAGATCGGTAGAATAGGAACACAATGACTCCATTCATTATAAATCAGACTCAACACTGCCTAGTGCCTACTACAGTTTTTAAGCGTTTTGGTGTATAGATCTGTCTGAAAAATTGGTTGAAAAAACCGCTTCTGGAAGTGCCTCCTAATATAATTGGATCCATAGTTTCATCCATTCATCTGTCCATTCCATACAATATATTCTGTACAACGAGTGGAGCTCACTTTTTTTCATGTTTCGTTTAGGCATGATCTTACTGCAGCTTTTATTGCCTCTTTAATTGCATATTATGTAGTCTAAAGTCTGGCCAGAAATTGCTGAACCCTGAGGTAAAATAGATGGCGTGATTTTAGCAGCTACTGGCTGTATAGGCTTGATAGCTGAAATGTATTCTTTTCGTAATGAAATCGTGTGTTTCTTTCTCGCTCAGGCCCTCAGGGTCCACCAATGTTTGGTCGGACTTTAGTTTGAACGCTGTAGCTGTGATTCAATACCAATGTCTCGTTTGAAATGGTATTATATCCTCCATATATGACCCTTACACTTAACTGTTCATTTCATATCATATTTCTTGCATCTTATTATCATCTTATATACTTTTACTTTGCTGATTTTATAATTTTTGTTTAGATTTTTATCCTACAATTATTTATTGATTTATTTTTTATAACTGAAACTCATTGACGATGATGGAATATTTGGGACCGTTGCAATTCACCAAAACAAAATTTGGAAAGGACTGCATTAAATACGAATCTAGACTCAAGCCGGGAACCTTTTACTTATTCTCAGAGAAACTGAAACAGAAAAATGCCGTCGCCTGGCGCTGTATGGGCTGTGTGAACGGGAAGCAACAAAATCCAGGCTGCAAGGTTCCCACGATTCGCACCTCCGAAAATGGTTTCTTAGACGACCCCGACCTTCCAAACAATCCCCATTTTTGCAACCCAATCAGCGGCGCTCAACTTTTAGCTATGCAGACTCGACGTAAACGAAGACGCCGAGTCTATGGTAAATAAAAAATTCGTGGCTCTGATTGTTGAGGACAGAAATTGTGAAATCTGGAGATAAAATGTTAATTATCCTTAGTTGGGCAGGGAAGGACCTAGAGCTGTATATACCACGGGTATTGTGCGACTGCAGATATGTGACAGTTTATTTTAAGAAATTTGCCCGTAATTGAGGTTGTCTATGCATTTGTATAGGCAAATTGCAAAATTTCTCACTCTGCTTTCACGCTTTCACGTTGTGATGTGATCGACAGTCTACCAACGGATTGTCTACTTTGCGTCAAGTTTACGTAATAGCTTCCCCTAGTTTATTTGGCTGTGGACTGTGTCCAATATAAGCTATGTAATTAATTTTTTCTGTATAATTCTAATCTACTTAAGTTTCCTTTCATCTTGAATCTATTACACCTTTATGTATATTTTCTTAGTATACATATATGGAGTTTTATTTGACCCTTGTGAGTGGCCCCTTCTGTTCATAATACATAAATAGTGCATCTTCCTGTGACGGAGCAGCTAATTTGTATTCGCAGCTCAGCTGTGACAGTAGCTATCCGTTTCATATCGTATTTCAATGTCCGCGTTAATCTGCTAAAGGAATGGGCCGTCCCTTTTGGTCTTGCATTTGGAGACACGCCCGGGGCATAATGTGTCCTCAAGGACACGGTGACAGGCACAAGGGTAAATTGAAATTGAATTGAATTGAAATTAAAACCAAAAAATTGAAAATTTTCAACATCGTTAAACCTTAAACCTATGCAGTGGGAATGTGCAATATGCTCACATCATGTTCTACGTTAAATGTTAAACCGTAAACCCGCAGTGGGAAGCGGGCATAATCCAATTAACTGTTCAAAACTATTTGTTTCAGGCGGCACTGGGGAAGGGGTCGGGCAAGGCGCCGGGCCAAGCCAGGTCGAGCCAAGCCGGGCGGTGGAGGCGGAATGGCTGATGGGCGGAGCGATGGGGGACGATGGGCCAATCAAAGTGGAACCAGCGGAGGAGGAGTCCGAGGAGCAATCCTATTGGACGATGATGTCACATGATGGACAGCCGGAAGATGATATGGCCGACGAGACCAGTGCTGCCATCACGGCTGCTGCGGGTATTGGCTTTTAGTTAAGTAATAGTATATATTACAGTAGTATGTAGTTTCAAAATTTTTTAAGTTTTATATGAAATTTTGTTGTTAAACCATAAATGGTTCACTGGTTCACTGCACAAAATAGTCGAACAAGAGTCTAAACTAGACGTACTAGACTGGTAGTAGTAGTTAATTAGTATATAGCATAATATAGTAGTATTAGTTAGAATAATAAATATGACAGTTAGGTGGCGGTGACATATATACTTACGGTGCTGTGGGAATAGATTTAGATTTATTTGTTCAAGCATGAATGCATCTGTTTTACCACTTTGCTTCTGTTTTGTGACTGTGTATTTATCAATATGTATTATGTCATGCCGTTATGCAAAATACTGTAGCTTATTTTGCGGCAAAAATACAACACAAGGTTACGGGTCCTTATGTTTTTTATATATTGTTTAGCGCTGAGTGCCGAGAGTGAATGTTCGAGCTGCAGCTGTCCCGGATGTCCCGGATCCGATCAGCTCATGGCCATGGGTGGGTTGCATTATGAAAATATCCACAATGGATTTTTTATATTGTTTTTCGTAGATTTTTTTTGGAACTTATTCCAAAGTCCGGACCTGATGTTTCAGCGCTTGTGTTCACAGCAATAACCCTTAGCTTCAACTCCGCCACGTCGACGGTGCTGACCTCTGCGGCCGTCAATAGAACGGAGCTTGACGGCTTTTTTGAATGAGGTCGACTAGCTTGAAAAGCTTTGTTGTCGGGTGGAAAATCCGCCCCAGAGAGAGTATATATACGTTATACGTTACATATTTACCTCTACCAACCCAGTTATGTTTTTAGTTAGCTAATTATGTTAGCGGCCCTTTGATTGCATTTCAGTATTGCAGTATTTTTTCATTCCTTTTATAAGTGTTTTTGTTTTTTTTTAGTTGCCCGTCTGGTCCGCTTAGAGGAGGAGCGTCTTTGGTCGGTGCGGTCCCACTCGGACGGTCTGTACACACTGGAGCAGGCAGAGCTCATCAGGAGACTCAGGAAAACTGGAATACAACAGGACCAAGTCATCAAGGTGGGTTTAAAACATGCATGTAACAGGGGAAATGCTGGCATCTCGCCCCCTCCGAAAAAACATTGAGGGCTAGGGGAGGAGGGTTTTGAAAATTGGAGCGAAAGTGGGTGAAAATGGCAGTTTTTTTTGAAAATTTCGCAACATTTGGGTGTTTTTTGTCGATCCGTTGGAGAGGGTCACCAAAATTCGACCGGAGAGGCCTCCTTGAAATTTTGACCCCGTCAGATGTTTGGTTTGGATCAAAACTGTACTCTAGTGGCTGGCCGTTTGGTTCGCCACGGAGGGGAGCCTCTGTGGTCAGTGCGATGTCACTAGTTGGGCTCGGTCTCGGTATTAATGACATTGTTGGAGAAAACGCATTTTAACACTAGACTTATGTCAATGCATCAGCCATGATTTGTAGCCTGAGTCTGTAAATAATATTGCTGTGACAAGAATCCAGCCTAAGTCGCAAGTCGCACTTTGAGCTCAATCTTAATTTTTTTCTTCACCACACTATTTGTCGTGTTTCAGGCGTTCTCAACATACGACCGTTTGGAGGATGACCTAGGGATTGTGGGTCTGGATCCTGAGTTTCCGGAATCGGTGGACCAACCGCAAACCCCTGGAGAGCCCAGCCTCGCTCATTCACAACACAGTCCATCCAATACGCCACCTCCCAAACAAAGGACCAAACGGAAGCGACATAAAGTAGGCAACATGATTAATTAGTCATGCCTGCGAAACCAGCTGATTACATGCATTATTAGTGGCGTGATTTTTTCGTAATTTTAACGGATTTTTTTAACTAATTTTCTTAACGGAAATTATGGTTGTAAGACGAGTAGACGACCTATAATATAGCCATGCACACACTCCGCTATAAAACAATACTACTTTAGTTCACTCAAATGTTCAAGACAGCCCCAGCTAGAGCCGTTTCTGTGTAGTCCAATATATAGTTATTACTAATCGAGATATTTTTCATGGGTAGTGGGTACCCATGTTTGAGATCTGACAGGCTTTTAATTTTTACTTTTTTCAGAAATCCTGTGGCGCAGTAAGCGGTGCCTTTCTGAAAGTCGCCAAGGGCATTCCATCGTCCGTTGTGACGTCAGATGACGGGGAAGCGGCCAATCAGCGCCAGCCCACGCCCACAAGCTCCGCCCCCCAAAACATTCCCACGCAGCATCTGACCAATCAGCCAACGCGACCAGAAGAGACTGGTTTAGGTGGTGCTATTGATTCTGGACATTATGGTAATTTTTAAGCAGAGCAGTTCCAGGGATTTTCAGATTACCCATGAGTAAAGGTATGGGTTGTGGGACATTCTTACCTAGTGGTAAGGGTAAGCATACATGGGCGTGGGAGGGGGGGTTTGGGGGGTGTTAACCCCGCCCCCAGAAGGCATCCTCACCCCCCCCCCCCCAGAATGTTTTGAAGGTGGCTCACGAAGCAAAACGAAGCAAAAATAGCCGGAAAATTTCCTCCGCACCCCCCCCCCCCCCGATGGCTCAATGGCTCACCCCCACCCCCACCCCCCCCCCGCCCCCCCGGTGGCTCACCCTCCCCCCCAGAATTCAGTAGCTGCCCACGTATGAGGGTAAGCGTAAGGTTAATTCTGTTGGTAAAGGTAAAATTTGAAGTTGAAAACAAGGTTAACGTGCATAGAGGTACATAGGACATATAAGGGGTATCCCCATTCAGACAGCGTGCACGCCCCTGTCTGACGGCCAAAAAAGTGCCCCAAAAATGAGTTCCCAATCGAAAAACCGCCAAAATTTTCTAAAACTAAAATGATACATTAAACATTAAAAAATAGCAAGTAAAAACATTAAACTAAAAAGGGGCATCATCACCCCCCTCCGTTGATAGTTAGGTACATCCGGCTCGCCAATTTCTTGCACTTATTTTTTGTTTTTACATGTTTTTTTATTTGTAGACTTTCCTTCAACGTCTTTGTCGGCCATATCCACCGTTTGCAGTGCTCCACCACAGTCAGGAATACTTTTGGGGATTTTGAAGCCGGTTGATTCTTCGGCCACTTGGGTTGCGGCTGACTGTCCAACCAACCAAACCAGTTGGTCTCGCTATGGGACTCAGAACCATACAGTGTCGAGGCTGCATGATTCTAACAGCGTAACACAATCTGTGCAGCCTATTTTGCCACGACCGCAAGGGGAACCCACCTAATGGCTGTCTTTATTGAACAAAATAATGGTCATTGTCTGGGTACATGGTTTATACATGCAGTTTTGCATTGTATACTTTTTTGGTAAACTATGTGGGAAACTCATCTTAAATAGGAACAATAAGGTTAATATCCATTTATCTATACCTACATGCAATTTTGTTTTCGGCAAAGTTATGATTTACAAAAATTGGAGCCATAAAATGTGTATTTTCAACAGGGCGTAGCCAGGAAGAATTTTCGGGGGGATGACTTTTCGAATTTTTGAAATGTATTAGCTTTATTCCAATTTTAACGCAAAAAACGACGTCACATTTTAGCTCGTAAATTGCAGTTTTCTAGGAATCGGTTAGGGGCAAAAGGACAAGTACAAGGATTTAGTACGATTAGCTTTACTGACAAAAGTTATCTCAACTGCCTGCCCATAATATGATACTGTTACAGCTTTTTTTAACTGAACTGTTACACTGAACGGTGTAGGTACGACTTGTTTGTTTGGATGATTTAATTATAATGATAATGATGATGTTTACGTCTGTGTAAATTTATCGCATATTTTTTGATTCCTGCCTGCCTGAACAAACTAACCGAGAGCTGGATCAATAACTTGGTTTTCTACATGTTTTTGGTCGACTAAAACTTTCGTAGACTTGTATCCATTCCTCGGATTAAAATTCACTTTCTCAACTTTTCGATCTATATCTTTTAGTGTTCGTGCTAGCCCACCAGTATTTTATAGTGACAAAAAATATGACTATATAACTTGCTGAACCAAAACGAAAATGAACTGAGTTGCGTTGTGGTGTAATTATGATCATGCTCGTTTCTGTCGATATTTCATTATAAATAACAGATTCTCTTGTTGCGTCAATCAGGGATTGTTTAACGCTTTTGTTGACCGGAGTTCGTAGATTGTAGATTACGAAAATATTGTTTTTGGTACCATGAGTGGACATACTTGTACATGATTTTGCTTCCTGACTGGAGAAGACATTTGAAAATGTGTACGGATCATTTTAAACTACGACCTACGTCATATATCTCCATAAGGGTTTTAATAAATTCTTTCTTGTGTAATAAAGCAAATAAGAGTCGATGTGTGTAGAAGATTTTCCACTGATTTATGCTCGTGACGATAGTTATCTTTTTATTTTCGTGTAACGTTTTGTGAGTGTTACCGTTGTAATATTCCAATTTGTGAAAGTGTTAACTTTGCTTCAGCTCAATAAAAGCCTTATCAAACGTGTTGATGTTTAGTTTTAAAGTAAAAACTTTATGAATTTTTGTCGTACATATGTTGCTTGTTAATTTATTTTGTATCATAAGTTATTTTTTCCAATTCTTTTCAAAAATAACACACGTTTTTATAACAGTATTTTTAATTGCACAAAACAAGAAACAATAGGACTGTAGAAAGTAGGCCGTTCACAAAAAGTCGTTTGGAATTGGAACTACATACGTATGCTCACTCCAGGGCACGATTTATCGCAGCGAAATGTTCATCAGAAATGTTCGTCATCAAAAATTTTGGATTGATGGAAACATTTTCGATGACGAACATAACAGTACACTAAATCATAACAAATTTCGTCGTCGAAAATGTTCGTCATCGAAATTTTTTTCGATGACGAGCTTTGGTCTTTTAGAGCATTATTATGTTCTAAATGACAAAAGCTCGTCATCGAAAATTATTAAGCGGCGAACATTTCAACAGAGCTAGAGACATCCGTTGAAATGTTCCCCGTTGAAATTTTTTCGATGACGAACATTTGTTTTTTCGATGAACATTTGCTATTTCGATGACGAACATTTTCGATGACATTTGCGTTTTCGATGACGAACTTTTGCTTTTTCGATGACGAACATTTCTGATGACGAACTTTCGATGAACATTTTCGATGACGAACATTTGTTATAATTTAGTGTTAGGTTCGTCATCGAAAATATTTCCGTCAATCCAAAATTTTCGATGAACATTTTCGATGACGAACATTTCTGATGGCGAACATTTCGCTTCGATAAATTGGGCCCAGGTTTAAAGTTAAAAGTCGCATAGTTTTGCCCAAATGCTTATCTTAGGATTAAGAAGTCGATCTTCTGCTAAGAACTGCTAGATCTTCTCCGTGTGCTGATCAGAGATGCACGGGGTGAATCGGCGAGGGGGGGTGCCCGACCCCTGGCGGAAGGGGGGTGGTCCAAAGTTTTGGCCATTTTTCAGGGACAGCCGAAAATTTTTCAGAATTTTTCGATTTTCAACTAATTTTTGGGGTACTTTTTTCGCCGCAAGCGAAAATTTTTTGCAATTTTTCAGCTTTTTACGCATTTTTGGGGCACTTTCTTGGCCATCAGAGGGGGGGTGGGGGGTTGAGGGGAAGGGTGCCGGATGTCTGAGGGGGGTGCCGACCCCCCTCAGGGGGGGGTGGATACCCCCCCTACGCCCCCCTCTATGTGTATCCATGGTGCTGATTCAACAGCACATTTGCCTGAGCCCGATTCACTGAAGCAGAAAGTTGGTTGTTGAAAATGTTCGTCGCTGAAAATTTTGGATTGATCGAAACATTTTCAACGACGAACATAACACTGATTTATAGGACAAAATGTTCGTCATTGAATTTGTTCGCCACAGAAAATGTTCGTTGTTTGAAAACAAATGTTCGTCGTTGAAAAAACAAATGTTCGTTGTTTTCAAAGCAAATGTTCGTCGTTGTGTTTGAATGTTCGCCGCTGAAAATTTTTGAACCATGCACACTCGTGTTTCAACGATGAATATTTTTTTCAGCGACGAACATTTTCAACAACGAACATTCACTTTGAAAACAACGAACATTTGTTTTTTCAACGACGAACATTTTCAACGACGTACTTCCAACGACAAACATTTTCAACGACGAACTTTCAACGACAAACATGTTGCATCGATGCAATTTGTGCAATTTGCATGTTGTATTGCTAATCTTTCAGGTTTAACAGCTGCGGCAATGGGTGTATTTTGCTGCCCCGTGTATTCCGTCCCTTTTGCTCGCAAAGACAATGCTGTTCGCCATTTGAGAAAGCAACACCCACCGGCTGCGAAACCTGTGGTTTCTGGTCAATCTAGTGAAGAGGTAGGTTGTATTTATGTCCAGATTAATAATAAGAATAACCCACTATATATGCGACAATATATATCATAGTTCTTTTCCTGGTGAGCGAGAGAGCGTGTGCGATACGATCCGCGGACCTCTGGTCTAGGAGTCACTCTGCCACCAGTTCAGTAGCTTTAATTGAAAAATTTAATGTCAAAATCAAAGCTTTACACCCAACATTTTTGACCCGAACTGACCCGCACAACCCGCTGGTCAGAAAATATCAACTGGACCCATACATGTAAAAGCACCAAAATTTTGGGTACCCCTCCCCCCCCCCCTTTGGTGGGAGCCCCCCTCCCCTGCTTCAACTCATTTTTGACCCCCCCCCCCTCCCAAAAATGACGCAATTCTTGCCTTTTTTGACCAAAAAACACCGATTTTGACTATTTTTGGCAAAAATTTTGGTAAAAATTGCTCAAATTTCACAAAAAACTGTCGATTTTTTCAAATTTTGGCCAAAATTTGACTCCTGCCGGGACCCTCCCCCCTCTTTTTTCCCTGGCGGGACCCCCCCTCCCTCCCCCGGGACCGAATTTTGGGGGGGGTCTTCCCCCCCCATCCCCCCCCAACTACATGTATGACTGGACCCGACCTGAGCCGACTCGAGGTTAACCCGACCCGTTGACCCGTTGCGAACTCTACATGTAGCCTAGTATGATATGTTGATGCGACTTTGTATAAAACTGTGCGTAACCGAGTCAATTTTACACAAACGCTTCAATGCAGCCAATTATTTTGATTTACTTTGTTTTAGCAACTAAATGAGTGCCATATTTGTGGTAAACAGTTTACTCGTTCGAACAGTTTGCAACGCCATATCCGCGAGACCCACCAGAAATTACAGACAGCCGTTTGCGACGTTTGTGGACGCCCGTTCGCGCGACCTTCCGAGCTGAAAAATCATATGCAAACACACTTGCGCAAACACAAAAAAGGTTAGCAGGTCTCGGTTTCGATTGAAGCAGTCAACTTTGCTTATGCGTGAAATTTGTTTATGATCTTTCTATAGTCCATCCAAGAGTATATTTCTTTGTTTTTTTATCAGTAAAGTCACAAAAGTTTTTAGGAAATGTTTCTGCAAATTTGTTGTTGTATACAGTTTGCAATAAAGCCGCAAATTGTAGTCATCAATCCTTTTGTTGTGTACTTACTTAGATACCTTGACTTTCGTCTGATCATTCTGCTTTCAAGCTTGACTGTGTCAACTGTATATATCGGTGGAATCAAGAGTACATAATATATAGTGTCTCACTCTTTATAGAAGAAGAGTGAGACACTCTCCTTTCTGCCTGTGTTATAGCGCAGGCAGATGCGCTGGTCGTTTAGAAGCCACATGTTGCCGTTTTACGCAACATGTGGCTAGCCAATCAGAAGCGAGCTTTGCTTCTGATTGGCTAGACGCCTGTGCACGTGCTCCAATCAGCACGCAGGCGGCCTCACGTGCTCCAATCAGCACACTGGCCGCCATTACAGCCATTTCAGTGTTAAATTTTGCCATGATCGGTCGGGTTGGGGGGTTTTTTGTTTTTTTGCCCCGAATTGTATTTTGCGTACATTTTTATCATCGTTTTCAGGGATTATTGCTAGTATGTGCTGAATATGATGTTAACTGGTAAGTTAAATATTATGTTTTTGACAATTTTTAGGCAATAGCACGTGAGGCCGCCTGCGAACTGATTGGAGCACGTGCACAGGCGTCTAGCCAATCAGAAGCAAAGCTCGCTTCTGATTGGCTAGCCACATGTTGCATAAAACGGCAACATGTGGCTTCAAAACGACCAGCGCATCTGCCTGCGTTGTAACACAGACAGGAAGGAGAGTGTCTCACTCCTCTTCTATAAAGAGTGAGACACTATTATGTTACTCTTGGTGGAATGCATAAAGGCAGTCTTAGCTCGGTCTTGCTAACGCAGTTTAAGGGCAACATTCTAACCTATGTGGTACGTGGAAAATTCGTCGTTACGATGTTCTAATTTACTGAAATAGAACGTCTTAGACTGGTTTTAACGTTAGACTGCCTTTATGCATTCCACCCTATGGGTTTTTTTCTAGTAGTTCGTTCAAAGACCTGGGGCCTGTTTCAATAAACTCACAGGCGCACAATTGTGACCAATTTGGCTGCAAAATCAGGTGATTCGTAATGAAATTATACGTGCGTTCATTACGAATCACCCGATTTAGGCCTAACAAATTTCACAATTGTGGGCCTGTGAGTTTATTGAAACGGGGCCCTGGTCTCGTAACGCCGCATCAAAGTTTCCAGCTAAATTAAGCGAGCAACAAGAACTAGAGGATCGTGCGGTGAGTGCAGAATGGTTTCTGAGCAAAGCAGCTAGTGGAGAAATTGCTGAGGAGGAGGAGTCACGTGATGATTCTGATTGGACGATGCAGGAGGAACAAGATGAAAATGATGCCATAGCGGCTGCTGGTATGGGCTTCAGAAACTATATCTGGTCTGTGATATAAAGATAGTGTCTGCTTGTTTATCGTTTACAAGTATAAACTACGTGGAACATTGCTACAGTTCACTATAAGAACCTTAACTGCGGTTTCGTTAATACACCTTCTATCGGGGTGCGTCGTGATAGTATACAGCCGTGATAGTATACAGCCGTGATAGTATACAGCCGTCATGACATGCAGCCGTCATGGTATACAGCCGTCATGGTATACACATAACAGGCAATAGTATTAGTTACATATCTGCGCTCTATTCTATGTTAAACTGTTCTGTTAGTGAAACAAAGACAAGTTAAAATTAATGCAATGTGTATTTTGAGTGAGTAAAATTATTATAGCATAACATAACAAGACACGGAAATTATGAAGAAAATTTAGTTAATTTGGTTAAGAACGGAGTTAATAAGAAATGAATAAGTAATAAAAATAACTAAACTTGTATATACGCCAAGACACACCAAACTAAACTCAAGGTTCAGTTATCTATTAAAATGTGCATTACGGTCACCATGTAAAGTCGTAGGTTTCGCAAGGACGATTTATTAACAATAATAGAATAAGGTCCATTTATTAGCAGTAATAGTCAATAAGCAATCGGCAGTAATAGTCATTAAACAAACAATAAACGGCGATGAAACTGGATCGGCACGACATTGGGCGAGGGCGGGCGGCTGAATCAAATGGGTTAAAACCTTAGGCTGAGAACCCTGAGCTGGAGGGGGACGACCCCTCCCAAGTTCTCAGCCTAAGTTTTTAACCCATTTGATTCAGCCGCCCGCCCTCGCCCAATGTCGTGCCGATCCAGTTTCATCGCCGTTTATTGTTTGTTTAATGACTATTACTGCCGATTGCTTATTGACTATTACTGCTAATAAATGGACCTTATTCTATTATTGTTAATAAATCGGCGTTGCGAAACCTACGACTTTACATGTGGCGCAGTGGGTAGGATTGGCAGACCCTGTGGCTTACCCGGCATCAATACCCTTGCTTTCACCCCTTGGCTGAAGTGACTCTTGCCCATCCGTTCAACAGGTCCTTGAGTTTCCGTTCACATTCCTACCTCGAGGTGACCCAATTCCGTCCATTCTCGGTGTCCCTCTGCTCCAACAGACCCGTCCGCTGGAAGAGACCGTGTCGGGACTTGGCTCAAACTATTGGCCTGCTCAGCCCCAAACTATTTGGTTAGCTAGATTGTGTAATGCGGAAACTACTTCAGGAGGTCAAAATTTGGACTAGATTTGATTAGCTTTGACCAGAACTAATTGTAACTCACATGAGCTGAACCTTTTTTTACTGTATATTTTTGTTCAAAAGCAGCGAAATTTCATTGGTTTTGCTGTCAATCGTGTAAAAACATAGTATTACCTAAGTTACTTTCAAATTTTTCAAATCATATAAGAAATTTGTGTCACACAGTGTGTTTGCTACGAAACCTGAAACTAACACTCACTGATTTAGTTTTTGCCAATTTCCAGTGTCTTAATCGATCAGAAGATAATTTCCGCAATCACATAGCTTCGCTATTTTTTTTTGTAATAGTTGTTATTGTCACCTGATATATTACTGTAGATCGAATATGGGATTTTCCATTTTATTCCGGAGCAAAAACTGTTAGACTTTTGTCTTAAAACCCGGGATACAGGCAAATTAATACTGATTTTAAACTACTGAGTGGCAATTTACAGGAATGTGTGCTCATCTGACTTATAGATAAGTATCTAAACTGCTAAGTGGTGAATATGAAAGTCATTTCTCACTAATATTAATGGTCGAGGAACTTTGATTGATACTGGTGAAGGTGCATGTTATCAGATTATACGAAATCAAAGGTTTACGTAGAGTGCATTGCTGTGCATCCATTTAAGGCCCATTTGATAAACTTTGTCGTAATTAACGCAGACACCGAATACCGTAACCGGACCAATCAGTGTAGGTGTGACAATTGCCTAGTTTGAAGACCGCTAGACGTAGTAATTGTAACAGAGATAAAGTACCTACGGTGAAAAGCTTTTCTTGTACTACGAGTTTTAGTTTGTTTATCTACTGTTTAGCACATAAAAATAAGATATGACTGAGCCAGGTTCTGTTGTACTAGCTAATTCAGGATTCGGGTTAGCGCCTGGAGCTTTTCATGGAAAACCAGGCGAAAGCTTCGACAGGTGGCTACGAAACTTTGAACGTTTCGTAGCTGCTAATTGCATTACGTCTAATGAACGTAAGGCCGATATTTTACCCTCCTACCTACGTAATGCAGCGGAAGTAGTGTACAATGGTTTGTTGCAACAGGTTAGAGCAGATTATAGTCAGCTTACGTTAGCCTTAAGGAACCAATTTTCGAACCAGTATGCGTCTGATTTAGCTATATCATTACTGATGAACCGTAAGCAGGATGAATTCGAACCAGTCAGTGACTTTGCATTTGACGTGCAGCGCTTGGTGCACGATGGGTTTCCGCAAATAGACGCGGGTGCATCCGACGTATTGAAACGCAAACACTTTTTACAAGGTCTCTTGCCCCGACCTTTTCAGTTTGTCACGTCCCCTCAGGAGCCGCCTAGTTTTGACGAAGCTGTAGCCCGCGCACGCGCTCAAGAAGCACGTGACCATCTCCTCTATCACACCGCGCCATGGCTCGATAGAGACTGTGGCCGAAGGCCCTATCCTGGACGCGGTGATCGACGCGGACACGGCCGGACTTTAACCCATTGCGATCGTAGAATTGGGGGAGGAGCCCATGCAGCCACAGCGGCACAGAACCGACAAATTGTTCAACCAGACACGGTAAGTCGCAGTGATTTAGCGCAGTTAGAGGAGCGTATGTCCCGTGTGCTGCAGTCGTCTATACACCAGCTGACAACGCAGTTGATGACTTCACGGCAACCTGGTAGTTTATCGGCCCCTCATAATAACCAAAGTTCATACGCTGCACATAATGTTAATAGTCATTATAACAGCTCTCGTCGTGCAGTACGCTGTTTCAATTGTAATAGCCCAAATCATCTGAGACCCGACTGTCCTCAGGTAAGGAACTATGGTAGGCCAACGAACGGACCACGCGGTCCTACCACAACGGGACCACTCGGGCGCCCTCAAAACGCACGCAGCGTCGGCACACGAGGCACCCATGCGTATACGGGCGTGTATGAGGGACGCAGTAACGATGTTAGGTATAATATGGTCAATTCAAATTCGGGCCCGTACAGCTCTCTGCGACACACAAGCTCACCCCCTGCAACCAATGGTCAGTCGGCTTACTCTAGTGACGACTCAAGTGCAGAGTTGGAGGTATTAAGACTTCAGAACCAACGACTGCTAGAACGCGGACAACTGGATCCCCCAACTGCATCAGTGGCGATACACGGATATGGTAAGCCAAAACTAGCTAACGCCCCAGATAAGATAAACCGCGCCACTCAGTGTGATTTCACGAACAACTCGCTACCACCGACCCCTTGCGAACGATTTACTTCAAGGTATGTTACGAGTGCACTTCAGAAAAGCTCCTTATTTTTGATTTGCTGTGTGCTTATCTGTCTGTCTAGTGGCACGCAAACTGCAAGCGCGCTTCGCTCAGAAACAGATTTTCTTGCAGGTGAGCTCCGTAGAATTGCTACTGTAGTCCATAGTGGGGTCGGCATAGTCTTGGAGCCAGCCGGCCTTGTGCTGATACCTGAAGATACTAGATATTTTCCTGTAATTTTGCACACAGACGTTAGCCGATTAATTGGCCAACGTGTCCGGCCTGACGGAGATTACAGAAGTAACCGTACTTGTCATTTATACCCATTGTACGAGCAGCTGCAAAAGGCGATTGAAACAACTGCGGAGGCGTACGATGGATTGCTTGACACTGCATACTATAACGAATTGTTGCACATGACTTGCACCAAAGAGGAAACTTTATGTCGTAGTCAAGCATCCGCACGCCAGCCCAGGCAACTAGGTATTTTGGCTGCAGGTCTTTTGGGACTTGGCGGAGCTGGCCTTGGTATTGCCAATAGCATTTATTTGGGTAAGTTGTCTGACGAAGTTGGGGCTTTGCACGAAGCGGTAGAGTTATTACATCAGCAAGCTCACATGCGTACTACGGTTCTCCAACAAATCGAAGTGGCCAATCAGCAGCTATATACTTTTGTTCACCATTCTGTGGCAGATTTACACACAGCACTGGAAAAACTGGATTGTGTTACCCGTGTTTACGCTTCAGAAGCTGACGGCGCGCTAACCGTGCACAGCGTCAAAATGGCACTAATGGGTCTGATTAATTCTGTAGTGGAATCTGCAACGTCTGGTCGACTAACCCCAGCCCTAATGTCAGTCACTAAAGTCCAAGAGCTACTGCGTCACTCAGCAGACTTTAATAACAGCATACTAGCTAAGGAACCATCACTTGCGTACCAAATAGCTAATATATACCCCGTAAAAGTAGATCTACGATCATTGACCTTTGCGTTTCTGCTCGAGTTACCGATAGTACGATCATCAGATGTGCATGCCATATATAAGGTCTACAATGTCGGTTGGAAAATACCCACCCACCCTCTTCTCGCTCGCATACCAATACCGGACTATTTAGTTCCCTCACGGTTACCTCACTCGGGAAATAATTACAACAGTTTAGACCTTGGAAACTGCAAAAGATGGCCAGCATTGTGGTTATGCCCACCTGGAGCGGTGATACCACTGTCTAGCGCAAATAGCCAGTGTTTGAATGTCTTAGGGAAAGACAGAACGGCTATCGAAGCTGCGTGCAAACAAGTTCATATTAAGCAATTCACCAACCACACGATTGTGCAAACGACCACTAGCGGCCTTTTGATCCAAACAAATGAAACTCACGTTGTTGCGACCAATGAAAAACACATGGCCCACAAGACAAAAGGCTCTCGAGTACCCGTGTCGCCATTTGGAGTTCTTTGGTTACAGCATCACGAGTATAGTATTGTTACTGTTGGCGACCAAATAATAACGAATACAATTAGAGCCGTACAGTCGGCAAATACCATCACTGGTATCACACAACCATTTGAAGTTGAAGCCCCAACCGGGAGCCCCCCAATCGATTGGACTAGTTTGGAAGCGGCCAAGCAAATGAACAATAAAGCCCGCGAAACATTGGTCGACGTTGTTAATCGCGAATTTGATTTTCTCGGTTTAGGGATCGATCATCGTACGCACATGGGTTTCTTATACGTGCTAGTTGCAATCGTATCAGTCATCATTGTGACAATTCTAACGTGTTGCTGTCGAAAGTATCTACGATCCAGGCGTCGCTTTTCAAGACCAAGGCGCCTAAATCCAGATCAATCCAGCCAGTTAGTCTTACCAACTCGTGGCATACGGCAAACTGCTAGCGAAACGTCACTGATGGAAACGGAAGCAATTGAAATGCAAACTTTGAATACCCCTCGAAATCCGAGAAGGCGCACACAATCAAACGAGGGGCCACCTCGTTATTATTTTAGCCTGTTATTCTTGACGCTAACAATAAGCTGGTTCCTATGGTACCACGACCTTTCTGTATTTTGGACCGCATTTTTCCAATCCATGCTGCTATCAATTTTGTGCATTAAAGGGATTGTTCTGCCGGGTTTCAAAGGTTCGTGCTTAGGGCTGGAACCATATCCATCCATGACGGTATTGGCAGTAATACAAGGGCTACGGATACCCTCTCTCATTGACACGGGTGCTTCTATTACCCTGTTGCGAGAAGATGCATACAAGCAGTATTTTCTGGCCCAGCCACACCTGCAACTGGCTGCTGCAACAACGCCCACAATAAGTTCAATGACTGGACATCCACTCGATCTGACGGGCATTATAAACCTGGAATTCCAGTTTGGTAAGCAAAATGTAAAACATCCATGTTACATAATAAAAGATGCTCCAATGCAGTGTATCCTCGGCGCTGACCTACTGGCTAAATTAGGCAAGATTACCATAGATTTTTCGGCAGGTAAGGTTCTTCTTGGTAACCAAGTTACCAGTATAAACGAAGACCTTGATTTTTGTTCCACGTTTAGCTTCCGCGCCGACCAAGATTACAGCATACCGGGTCGGGCAGAGGTGGTACTGTCTTGCGGACTACCAGAAGTTTTGAAGACATCAAGATTCCCTCCGTCGCCTCTGTATTTTGAACCTGATTGCTTACTTCAGCAAAAGCATGGACTTTTAACAGCTCGTGTTTTAAGCACCAATACCTCTGGAATGTTTCCGGTCAGGATACTAAACGCGGGATCAAGTAACGTTAAAATTAAAAAGGGCGAATGTCTAGGAAAGATAGAAGTGCTAGAAAAGGAAAACATCGTCTGTTGTACGCTTCCGTTTGCGCTCAAAAGACCGAAAATGAGCGTTCATGCTGTGGGGTCATTCAAACATGATCAAAAACAGGAAAAGGATGAAACAGTACCAATACCAGATCTTAACCTCTCGGAAACCGATATCACTCATGACGAAAAGTGCCGGTTAGCGTCATTAATTCGAAAATTTGCGGACGTATTTGCCTATTCGGATGACGACCTTGGGCGCTCCAACATAATTTCACATGCTATCGATGTTGGCGGCGCACAACCAATCAATCAACGACCATACAGGGTTCCACTCAGCAAAAAAGAGGCAATACGCAATATTGTGCAGACAATGCTCGACAAGGACATGATCCAGCCGAGTCGATCACCGTGGAGTTCTCCAGTAGTTTTGGTTTCAAAAAAGGATGGAACCGATAGGTTTTGTGTTGACTACCGAAAAGTAAACGCTCTGACAAAACGTGACGTCTACCCACTTCCTCGCACGGATGACTCCCTGGAAGCACTTGGTGGTGGAAACGTATTTTTCACAACCTTGGATTTTAACTCGGGCTTTTACCAGGTGACATTAAATCCAGCATCTCAAGAATATACCGCCTTCACAACTGATTTCGGCCTATTTGAATTTAAGGTTATGCCTATGGGCCTTACCAATGCACCTCCTACCTTTCAAAGGATGATGGACATTATACTGGCCGGTCTTCAATGGGACTGCTGCCTCGTCTATTTGGACGACGTGATAATTTTCTCAAAATCATTTGACGAGCATTTACTAGATTTAGAGCATATTTTTGTCAGATTACGAGAAGCTAAGTTGAAGCTTAAGCCGCGTAAGTGTAAATTTGCCCGTAAAGAAGTAACGTTTTTGGGTCACGTAGTTTCGCAACAAGGTATCGCTACAGATCCTGCAAAAATCCAAGCCATAGTCGAGTTTCCTACGCCGGCAAATCAAACAAACGTCAGAGAATTTTTAGGGCTAGCAAGCTACTATCGCCGGTTTATAAAAGGGTTTGCCTCCATTGCAGCACCACTGCACGTACTCACAAGCAAGAAGAAGAAGTTTTAATGGGACGAGAATTGTGAAAGTGCGTTTAGACAATTAAAGGACAAGCTCAGCACCCCTCCCGTTCTAAGGTACCCTGATATGACATTGCCATTTGTTATTCATACGGATGCGTCAAGAATTGGCATTGGAGCTATATTGTCTCAAGTAGAATCTGACGAAGAGCGGCCTATTACCTATGTCAGCCGTGTTTTAAACAAGAACGAAAAGAACTACGCCATTACCGAGCTCGAAGCTTTAGCGGTCGTTTGGGGAGTGCGGAGGTTCCATCATTATATTTACGGCTACAAATTCACTGTTGTGACTGATCATAGCGCACTTAAATGGCTGCTTGAAAAAGAGCACGAGTCCGAACGGTTAAGACGCTGGTCACTCAAGTTATCTGTCTATCAATTTAACATAGAGCATCGTAGCGGTAAAAAGCATGCAAAAGCCGACGCACTATCTCGCAATCCACTTGCACTAGCTGTGACCATAAACACAGACTTCGGACGCATTCAACAAGATGATTCTGATTTTTCCAACATTTACACCTATCTTCTGCATCATGAATTGCCGGCGGATCCTAACGTAGCCAAAAGAGTCACAGCCGAGTCAGCAAGCTTTATCATTCGCCAAAATATACTGTATCGCATCTTTTTTTTCGAAACACCGACCCAAGAACATCTGGGAGCAATTGGCTGTCCCACAGTGTAAACGACAATCAGTTTTACGCGAAGCGCACAACAGGTCCTTGGCCGGACACCTGAACTTCAAGAAAACCTACAGACAACTATATATGCGATACTACTGGCCTGGAATGTATACAGAAACACTTGAATGGTGTCGTCAGTGTCCAGATTGCCAATCGCGACGCATTCCAACTCCAACGTTTCGGGAAAGACTGCATCAAATTCCTGTCCATGACCCTTTCTACCGCATTGGAGTAGACGTTCTTGGACCGTTTGAACGTTCGACGAAACTCAACAGATATATTTTTGTTTTCACAGATTATTTCACAAAATGGGTTGAAGCTGTCGCAACACCAGATCAGACTGCCAACACGTTTGCAGAAGTGTTCTTTAGAGAAATTATCTGTCGACACGGAGCGCCAAAAGAACTATTGTCTGACCGAGGTCCCTGCTTTCTGTCAGAAATGACACAAGAACTATGTAATACTTTAAGAGTGCTAAAAGTTTATACTACTGCATACCACCCAAAATGCAACGGCCTCACGGAACGATTTAATCGAACACTAACTGATATGCTAGCCAAGCTGATCGATCACGACAATGAATGGGAGGATTATCTGCAGCCAGTGTTGTTCGCATATAGGGCATCGGTTCACGATTCCACAGGCAAAAGCCCTTATTTTTTGATGCATGGCAGAGACCCTAGGTTGCCATCGGCTCACTAGACGAGGGTTCCACACGATACATAGATACAGATAATTATCTTATAACACTGACCAGTACCCTCGAAGAGTCATGGAAGCTTGCAAAGCACAAATTGCACAAGGAAGTTATGCCAGACAATACAACACATTAGCTCGACCACAAATATTTACACCAGGCGATCGTGTATGTATGCGAGTACCATCACATGTGCGGTCAAAGCTGAACATTAAGTGGGACTGTAGTTTTCGAGTAGTGACCGTTTGCGATAATGGAGTTAATGTCACAATACGTCCAGCAGCAGACCCTGACGGTATACCTAAAACGATTCACAAAAACAAATTGATGCATTGTAATTGCCGAGACCACAACAAGCTACCGGATTTTCCAGAAAACTTGGACACTGAATCCGATGGTTACAGTGCTGATACTTAATCTAATATGACACCAGCGAATGTACCTAGTACTAGCTCTAGTGTACCTAGTATTGAGTTTTGAATATTATCTAGATACCTAGTTAGCCTCATTGTGCTTGATGTAGTTATTTTTGTTATGTCAGCTGTTGATAATTCAAAATTGTCATATGCATGTTTCGTTTATTATTATTTTAGCGTTATTTTTTTAATTGTAAGTCGTATGTATCCGCCGTCTTAGTCACAGCATAGTAAAACTGTTTTTACAAATAGATGACCAATACCCGGCCCAAAACCACCCATTGCTAGAGTCCTAAGACTACCTTGTGTGGGTTGGCACAGGGCGTGGTATTTCACAAAAAACATTTAGTTCCAGTTTTACTTTGCTTCGCATCGTCGGTTGGTTCTCGAAAGAATAATTTTGTCATAAAAAACTATAATGCTAACTACAGCTGTTTAGCACATACAGGTATAGACTGCATCAACCGGCTGGCTATGTATTACTAGAGTTCTAAGACTCACTTGTGTGTATGGCCGAAGGATGTAGCAGTTTTTACAAATACTGATCCTTGACTTTACTGAACGCAAAATTATTCTTTCCAGATTATTCAGTTAATGTATATTCTCTAATAATAATATATACTCCATTAATATATTCAGTTTTGGAAAATTTTAATCTGTTTTTTTTGATTTAGCATGATTAACGTATATTTCTCTATTTCTATATCGTTTGTATTAAGCATGTATCACCTAATTTAGTTATTCTGTGTCTGCGCTATTTTGCTGAATGTAGTTATTTTTATTTCACATTAATTTATCAATTATCTATGTTATGTCTTATTTTGTGCCTGTGTATGCTTTTCCTATGCTTAATTTTTGTTTTAATGTGTCTATGTTGTACAACAATCAATACTACTAACCTGATAAAACAGACTAAACCGTTCACTAAATTTCTTTAAAAAAATTTCAAATTGAACTGAAACTTGTTAGGCAAACTTTTACAAATGATTGATGATTAACTAAAATTAACCTCCAAAACTCAAGAAAACCTGACTTCTCCGCTAATTTTTTTGTTTTTATGTGCTTTCTTGTGCCTAAGTTTTAGTATCTAAATTTTTGCATGCTGTCGCGCTCGTTGCATTTAGCTATTGCAATATGTCGAATGTTGAAAAACCTTATTTAGCAAAAACAGATTGCATTACTTCCTTCTCTTGGCAGATCAGTAGTCATCATGCGCTTTACTTTGCTATAAGAGAACGATAGGTACAAAGAGAAATTTTGTTACAGATAATGTACAAGC